>APFE031505430.1:0-52267 GCA_000404065.3 Pinus taeda
GAAAGTCATTGGAAAGCAGCTAAAAGAATACTTTTTTATGTTCGAGGTACAGTTCAGTTTGGAATTCATTACAGTGCCAAAGCATCTCCTCTATTGGTTGGTTTCACTGATTCCGATTTGGCTGGTGACCCTGATGATCGGAAGTCTACTGCCGGTTATGTGTCCACTCTTGGTTCAGGACCTATTACATGGGATTGAAAGAAACAAGGTGCCATTTCTCTTTCTTCAGCAGAAGCAGAATATCGTGGTGTTGTAGAAGCTAGTAAGGAAGCCTTGTAGCTTCGTCAGATCCTATCAGAGTTTGGCTTTCAGCAGCAGCATCTGACTACAATTTGGTGTGACAATCAAAGTGCCATTCAACTATGCAAAGATCCAGTCCAGCATCAGCGTAGAAAACACATTGAACTACACATGCACTTCATCAGAAAGCTCATTCGTGACCATGTTCTTGAAGTGCAAAATTGTTCAACAGATGATCAAGTTGCAGACATCTTTACAAAGGCTCTCACAGAGGCGAAGTTTACTAAACTTCGATTTATGGTTGGAGTTCAAGAAGTTTTCACTAAGGGGGGATAGGCTCTAGTGCCTCCTTCCTTCTCCTATTGTGTCATATTTGTAAATCCTTCAATCCTATCCCAAGTTGTTCTTAAGGGGGGATGTTAGGATATTCCGACACATAGGAAATAGTTAAGTATAACCTAGTCTAGGATAGAGTTAGGTAAAGTGTGTTTCTTTACTACGTACATTTGTAACTTACAATCCGACCGTTCATTCTCTCCTCGGTATTACCGACACTTGATCCGTGGCTTAACACCTGATTGGTCCATGATTTCTATTTAAAGCGCATGGAGGGTCATTTGTAGGTTAACTGTTGATGAGAGAAGCTTATGCAAATTTTCATTCTTTTATTAAAAAATTGCCTGAAGTGGCCACGTTGGCTCAGGCCGTGGACTGTTTCCCTCTTTAAGGGTTTTAACCACATCAAAAATACTGGTGTATTGATCTGTGATCTGTTTGTGAGCGGTTTCCTTTGGTGTTCTGTCTGAGGAACTTACCTTGTAAATTCCTACAAGTGTCATTTCCAAATGAGACACTCTTTTCCTTTTCTAAGGCATTATATGAGTGTAGTTTTTCTTTGTCACCTGTCATGTGTTTTGAGTATCCACTGTCGATGTGCAACTGGTTTTCTTGTCCTTCTGCATACAAGGCTATACCACATCTTTCTGTTTGCGGTTCTTTCTTTCTCCATTTTTTTGGGTTTAATGGAGTTTTCTCCTTTTGAGCTATTTACCGAAATTTACTCCTACATTCAGATTATTCATGGCCAAAGTTGTTAAAGATTGAGCATTCTATTTCATTTTCAAGAAGAGAAAAGTTATTATAGGAACTTTTCTTTATCCCTGTCACATCCCTTTGATTTTGTGCTTCTCTAGTCATGATAGTTTTGTAGGCAACACATTGAGCAGATTTGTGCCAAAATTATGACATGAGAAACATTGACCATTAAAGAAGTTCCTGCAGTTATCAAATCTACTGATTTGTTGATTGTAGTTGAAGTTCCTCTGACTGACCTATTGATTGTAGTTTCTATTGATATTCTTTGAAGCAAATTGAGTATAGTTTACCTGAGGTTGATTGTAGCTTTTGTTCATCCTTAAACTAAATTGAGCCTGATTCACCTAGTGATCTGCTTTATTCCTTTGCTGATGATTGTTGAACTATTCACTACTCTTTGCTGCATCGAGATAGCTTTTAGTGGAGACTGACAGCTTCTGTGATTGAGATGTTTCTTCAGTATATCCAAGACCTGTCTTTACCAGAGGAGAGCACTGCACTTTGATAATTTCATTTAAGGTTTCTGATCCTTTAGCAAATCTAAGATTGAGAGCTTTTTTTTTCTCAAGATCCTTTCTTAGACCCACAATTTGACATTCTAGCTTTTCATTGTGTTTTTCTCTTTCAGCAAGTTGGTATGTTAAGGTATCTATAATCATTTTCTTTTCTTCTAAATATATTTTGAGTTTAGATATTTATTCATAAAGGTCATCTTCATCTAAAGCAGCCAAAAAATCATCATCTTCATAAGCCATTAGAAGTCTATAGTCATTACTATTTTCATCTTCATCACTATTTGATAAACCATCGCTATCTTCATGAGTATAGTCGCTCTTTTTACTTACACTTTGTTTTCTATTCCATTTTGCATTTTCCTTCCCTTTATCATATTTATATTTATGAGGACATTTGGTAGCATAATGACCGACTCTGCCACAGGCAAAACATTTGAAAGGTAGTTTACCTCTTAATCTACCGGAACCCCGTTGAAGATTCTTGACAAAGTTCACTTCCTCTTCTTCTTCTGAAATATGTCCCGATTCATTGAGTTCTTCTTTTCCTTTTGCTGAAGCTTTAAATGCAGCTTCTCTCATATCTTATGGATCTCCTTTTCTCATCTCAAAGGGAGTTAAGATTCCATGAAGCTATGTCATAGTAATAGTCTGTAGATCCTACTTTTCTTCTATGGCAGATACTTTTGATTCAAATTCAACAGATAAGGATCTTAAAACCTTTTCAACTAAGGTAACTTCCTTTATCTCTTCACCTAGATTCTTCATGCAATAAACAATCTCATCTATATGTAAGAAGTAACTAGCTACACTTTCATCATTGTGCATCTTGAGAGTTTCATATTGAATTTTGAGAGTTTGCAGTTTAGCTCGTTTTACCTGAGAGTCTCCTTCGTAGCTTAGAACGACTATGTCCCATATTTTTTTGGCTGATTTGAGCTGCATAACTTTGACAAATTCTGATTGAGACAGACTTCCCGATAATGTATTGACAGCCTTGGCATTGGTTTCATATTTCTTTTTACCTGCTACATCTGTAGGAATTGTTGATGGAAATGTATATCCTCCTTCCATGATTTCCCAGACATTTGTTCCAAGAGATTGAAGATAGGTCGTGGTTCTTACCTTCCAATAAACAAAGTTGCTCCCATCAAATATTGGTGGTCTGATGGATACCCCGCTTTCTTGATTACTCATGATGATGGATCTTCCTTTAAGCGATCAAGCTTCTTCTGAAGGACTTGCTCTGATACCAATTGTTGGAAATTATACTGAGAGGGGGGGAGGGGTGAATCAGTATTATCAAACTAATAATTTTTCATAATCAAATTCATATACACTACTTCAGTTAATGGAACTTGCGTGTACACGCAACTGTGTTTAGTGCAACTAGTGTATATCCAGCAAACTTATGATTCAGTTAATTCATCATATATTGATCTTTAATGAGTGCATCAGAACCATATAAACAGTAACCAAGTGTAGTAAAAACATAACAAATCATCACACATAAGAAACACACATGAACACCAAGATATAAGGTGGAAACCCAATGTGTGTGAAAACCACCTGCTACAATCATCTCTATCTTCTTTTAATGATAAGAGAATTTTGTTTACAAGTTTTGTACTGGTACAAAATTATACTAGTACGCAAGCTTCTACCTACAGAAAGCTACAACCTTCTCTCGTTCTCCAGCTTTCACTGGAAGGGAGCTACAACCCCCTAGCTATTATACTAGCTGATATGTTTACTAGTACGTAGGTGCCGGCCTACAGAAGGCTACAACCTTCTCTTTTCTTCCAGGGACCACGTTTCATAAATTTTCAAACTGGATCCATCAACAACATCATTCAATCATCAAATATTTCTGCATCAACCAATCTCCTTTTGAACCAACCATAACCGAATCAATCAATCACTACATCAATCTGATCGTTCAGAATGTTATCACTAGAATGTAGTAACCAAAACCCAAGCAATAACCCAGAACACTGCAATAGCAAACAGAAGAAAGTAAAACATATTTTATAAGGTATACGCTACTTCCATGTGTCGAACCTACGTGTATACGCGCTTTCCTCAAAGCGAACTAGTGTATATATTTGTAAATCAAATTTATGATGTATACGTTGTTTCGATATGCAGAACCAATGTGTATACGCTTCTTTTCTAAAGTGAACCTACGTACATATATGTAAAAGATGATTTAAACATGACCACTATTCCAAACTTCAATCATACCCAGATCATCATATTTACAGACTACAACATGCACCAGTTATTCAGATACATGATCAAACCACATAAACATAATTCACTTCAAGCCTTAAGATCCTAAAACATCATTAGATCTTATCCTTCATCAATCGCTAGGGTTCTTCCCTAGTTCAGATCAAGCACGACGCCATAATCCAATAACTTACATATTAGATCTCACACTATATCAGATATTCAATACTTGCACACCTTGGCCTAATGATCTTCTCCTCCTTTTATAGTTTTAGGCCTTTCTCAATACCATGGACCAAAACCACTTAGGACCAATACCTTGGACCAAATACGTGGGGTCAATACCTCGAACCCGATACCTTGGACCAATACGATGGATCAAAATACCATGGACCAAATACTTCAGACCAAACATTTAATTTTCCAAGGTATACGCGCTTTTCCTTTTGTGAAAGTGCGTGTGTACATATACGCGACTTGTATACAATGAAATCGCATGTATACATAGCTTGGTCAATGGTGAACCTATGTATACCTCTCTTTCTTCATTCTATGTAGTCTGATCTGTAACTCTATGCTATTAACTTGTAGTACTGTGATCTTTCATCTGAGTGAGTTGCTTTCTGAACTGATTCCTTGAAGCTTCCTTGCATTTCATCACACTTGTAAACACTCTTGTCATGCATATTGTCACATATGATATCTCTTCTGTAGATTCATCTAGTTACCATATACAAGAGAGTTGTTCTGCTACAAGTGGGTTTCCATCAAGTACAACACATACATCATAATGCCAACAAAAAGGTGGGGATTCTCTAGGATCCATGACGGAAGACAGGATGGAACTCTACATGGGTGGTGCAGGCACCTGACTAGCCGAGGGAAGGACAGTCTTAGTGCTTGAGGTAGTTCGAATGGAGTGCGAAACTATAAACTATTATGCCTGGGAGTTGCGCGATATTGGATATGCGCAGAGAAACAGAGAGTCACAAGGTCTGCGATTGCGCACGGGGGGTTGTGCTGCCACACTGGTTGGTCAAAAAGTGACCATTGAAGTCACTATTCATGATGGGATGCTTGACTTGAGGCCAAATGGAGCAGGCAAAAAGAATTTAAGACGTGATTTATGGGCAATATTTGGGAAAATCTGCCGCCAAGAAAGCATTAATGAACCGGAATTGGGGGAACGGTCGAATTCGAATTCAAAAAGTTCTATAAAATACAAAGGGTTACCCAGCAAACAACACTTAGTCATTTGTGAATTGAGCGATTGAGCAGAGCCCTGAGCGTTGTCAGCCGAGCGTTGATTGAGCCCCTGAGTTCGCGAGTGTTAGATTTCCTGATAAGTACGATGGCAACTGCTTTGGATGTTATGGACATAACAGAAATGACCGCCAAGGAGGCCGCGTAGGCCCTCACTGTGGGGGATGTTCCAGAAGGTGTCTAAATTGTGGCTGAAACCTCGAAATCACCGCGCACGCCAAGACCCAAGAAGGACAAACAACTAATGGCTCACATATGCGTGTCCCCATGGAACTCACTGCGCAACAAACTGTCAATGGAGGAGAAGGGGAAAGCCATCACTATAGAAATAGATGAAGAAGAAGAAGATCTGAAGGATCTTACCATCACAAAAGAAGAATATGAAGGCATGGAGGTGGATACTCAGCCTACGCACACTACGACAAAATTGCCCGCCTATCTCCCCCTATAAAAAGGGAAGGCCAAAGTGCCCAAGGACCTGGACAAGAACAAGAGCTCGCTCCAGACCCTGCTCCTACCAGATGGCATTAGGTTTGAAGGCATGCACCTGGGCTATGTTCCGAGCATGAAATTTGAAGATTGGGACCTCACTGACCATGAGAAGTTCCCTCACCTTGAGACCGGAAACCTCAGGAAGCAGAACACTGCGGGGGTGGTGACAACATTAGAGTCGCGGAAGTGGTTGCGCTGACTGGAAAAGGCCGGGCTACTAAACCTACTCTGGGTGCCACATTTCCACCATGTCCTAATAACCATTTTTATCATCAGGTAGCTACTCTTCCTAGTGCATGATGGTTTTTTATGGCTGGAGGAGCCTATCCCCATCATGGCAGACTTGATTCATCATGTCTCCTGGTTTCCATACAAAGGAAAGGACCCCGCGGCCATATCGGAAGGGAAGGGCAGTGATTTGGCCATTGGAGAGGCCATGAAGAAGAAGTACAAGCTGGAAAAGAAGAAGAGGGGTTACACCATCTCCAGCATCAAGGACAAAGCAGTGTGTCTATCAACCCAAATCTTGGCAAGAAAAGTTATACGCAAGTGTCGCGTAGACGAGGTACCTATGTCAGTGTTCGCACTGGCCGAGCAGTGCGCAGAGGGGGTCCAGTTTAACTGGTCCAAATTCCTCTGCACAGAATTTTTAGAGAATTGCCACGAAGCCCAAGAACAGGGCAAAATGTTCCACTATGCATGTTTTTTGTTTTCCATAGAGCTCGTAGCTGGGGAATTGCCAGAGGATATTTAATTCCCCATAATTGACAGAAATTTACTAGAGGTCGCGAAGTACGCTTTGCTCTGGGCCACGAAGGATGCTAAAAGAATACGTGACATTAAGATCTTCTAGGTGCTCATGGAGATGAGCATATGAATGTGGATCAATCGTAATCCATGGTTGTTACCCACAGTTTACAATAGTCTGCAGAGTTTTGCAGAATTTAAGGCAGACATGCATAACATATATATCAGGGCGCGCAAGGACTCGACTAAACAGTGGACAAAGCTACCCTTTGTAGCCACTGATGATGCCATTTTCAATGTCCCGGAGGCATGGCCGTCGGAATGGCGTGCCCTAGACATTACAAAACTCGAGAAGTCAGAAGCACAAAAGAAGAAAGACGAGGCCAAGCTGTGCATCGCACAGTTGGCTAAAAAACAAAGGAAGGAAACAAAAGTAGCAGAAGTGCGAGCAACGCGGGACGTGACACAGAAAGTAGCTAAGCAGGAAAAGGCTGCAGCAGCAGCAACAACATAGGCAGCAGTCGCGAAGGCTGGTGAGGGCCAAACAACGCCTTCACAGGGACAGGAAGCAGAGGAAGCAGAAACAAAAGAAGGAGGCACGGACCCACGAACCACGCCAACACAGCTGAAGCGCCAAAACCCAGCAAAGCAGGCAGGGTCATAGAAGAAGGTCAAGGCCTCAAAATTGTCCATTAACCTGATCACCCTAACCGAGGGTGATCTGCATGACATCGATGAGACAATGCGCAATGTCACCAATGAGGCTCTCCAAGATTTTATATAGGAGAACCAAATTATGTTGGGGGCCCTCAGAGCTCAGTTGCAGGAATTACAGGCATGCCCTCCTCAGGTTGGTACCCTTTCGACCAACCTCACAGTTGAATCCATGGCAGCAGAGAAGATGTTGTGTGCATGGATAATGAACACAATAGTGCTGCCAGAAGGGGCACTAGTGACATCAAATGAGGTCGACAGGCCTTTGATTAGTGCACTGAAAGGTCTCGGTGTTAATCTTGCTACCCTCTCGTGCAAGACATTATATGTGTTGCAGGATGGGATAACTGCAGAGCTGTGAGCTAGGGAGAGAAGCGCGCTCCAAGTCCTCAGTGAGCATAAGATACATATCGAACAACTAAGATTGCAGCGCAATGAATTGGTGCCGCAAAATAAACAGATGGTGTAGGTGATAGACGACACTTGCCGAAGTGTCTCGGAGCTGGCCATCCCAACAGACATACCAGTGGAGGCACGGATCCACAAGTTAGCAGTAGGGGTCCGAGAGGCGAAGGAAGAAATGACAAAGGTTCAGTTGGAGTTGAACCTTTAGATCATCAAACTGCGGTTAAAGGCACAACCATCCACTCCCTCAGAAGTTAGGGAATAGTGCGCTAGTGCTATCACAGTGGGATTGGAGGAAATCGGAGCTGTAGTGCAAGACTGCACCAACATGTTGGAAGAATCACTTGAAGTCCTCACAACTCTATAGGAGGACCCCAACAACCAGTGCTTAGAGGTAAAGGTGTGAAAACTCCAACAACAGTATGACAGCATTCGAGGAACTGCATAGATGGTGGTCCTCACCTAGAGGCTTGCGCAGATGCAGTAGGCTAAGGCACTTAAGGAGTAGGTGGACGCGGCACGACATAAGGAAGCAGTCCTAAAACCACGCATCCAACCTTGGATTGATGAGGCCTTCACCATCACAGCAGACATCGAAGGCAAGCTCGCACACATGCAAGGGATGCACACATTGATGCATAGAAGCACTCTCGACACAGAGGTCTCAGAACAATGTATGCAGCAAATCCAGCAAGCAGCAACTCAGTGTGTTGCTGACCTCAGCGTAGTTCGAGAACAGTTGGAGGGACTCCGTGCAAAGATCTCCGTGCTGACAGAGTGACTTGAGGGCGAGCCACGATGTTTGTGTTGGGGGCCTATTGGGCATGGAATCCCCCCAAGGCATGTTTTGGGGCTTAAAGCCCAAGTTTCTACGAAATCTTGTTGTAAAGCTCTGTGAATTGTGAGCACGGGGCACGAAAGTATGATAGAGTCACAGGGTTGCCCGCCCTAGTTTTGTAATGTAATGTCGGCTAGATAGACCTACCCATGGTTTGCGGACCATGGGATTGTATAAATAGAGAAAAGCTCTAAGTGTAGATAAAAGAGAAGAGATAATAGAAGGTGAGCATGAGAAGTCTAAGTGATTAAGTCGAAAGTTGAAGTGTGTCTTTGGGTCGTAGAGTAGGAGAAGGCTCTGCAGCTGAGTGCGCGAACCCCTGCAGTTGAGTGCGTAGGGCGGAGTCGAGTATGTAACCAAGGAAGGAATTCATAAAGAGAATTTTTATCATAATTATCTGCATCTGTTCTCAGGTTAATGCATGCTTGATATAGTTTGCAAATATAATGTTTATTTACTACACGCATCTGTATGAATGATTTATGTTGTTAAGTATAACTTAAAGCACGCAAGTAATCTAAGATAATCAACTAACATTGGAATACCAGTAAGAGCTTGGGTAATAACATAGAGCACAGCGGTCAGCCCCTGGGTAGGGCTGCGCGAAGGTAGTATATCAGGCTGCAAGGCACGGGAAAGTGCGCGAAGCAACCTGCTCACAGGATCAAACCGCGGGCCACATGAACTCATCAGACATCTCCAGGGTGTGGAAACCTAGTTCTAGCACCCTCCCATACTAATTCGGGTGAGATCTCAGTCCATGCTCCGCGGACTATTGTCGAAAGGGCCAATAGTACTGGGATTTGTTTGGATAAATTAACTCTGAACCTGGGTTAGGCCCCTATAAGCCAACACAATCATTTTTACTTTCAAATCTAATGAAGACATCATTTACAGACAGTAGTAAAACAACAACATTGATCAGATAGATTAGTCATCTCTTGACATCAATCTTTTCTTCTGCATACGCTACTTGGAAGTATTAAACCAACGTGTATATGTGCCTTCACCAAGGTGAACCAGCTTATATATCTGTAAATAATAATTCATAACGTTGCATCTATTCTAGACTCCAAACATACTCATAACATTTAAAGGATAAAACATGCATTAGCACTCGAATCTAGCCTATCCATTATTAGATCACATAATGATAAGTCATTTCAGGTCTCATGATCCTGATCCATCATTGGAGCTCATCCATCATCAAACACTCAAGTGCATATTTAGTTCATATCAAGCAAAGCATCAAAAACCCATAACATTCATATTTTATTTTGATCTAACTCTTCATAAGATATTCATTACTTACACACTTAGCCCTTTGATCTTCTCCTTCTTATATACTTAGATCCTTTTTAAATACCTCAGACCAAAACCATAGTTATGCTATTGGTATTCTTTGATTATATCAATATTCTTTGTCGTGCTCATTACCATGGGTCAATACCATGGTATGAACCCTTGGTATTCATTAACCTTAATTTTCCATCCTGTTATCTCAAAATCAGGTCCTGATAGGCTGCTGATCAGGTTGACTCTAAGTAACTATTTCAAACCTACTTTAGGCTGAGGCTTAGCCTCCTCAAACTGAGAGGGCTCTCTCAAAAGGGGTTAATGATTTTGATTATATATAAGATGGCTAACTCTTGTAAAACAACTGTGAGAACATGAATTGTGGAAACACATTTAACAACTATCCATTGGGCTTATGGAGTCAACAACATCTCAATATGACAATGAATTCAACCTTACATAGAAGTCAGGGCATTCAGCATTTAAAATATTCAGAACATAAAAACTCATATAGGACCACACAGTCTATGAATGCATACAGGAAGTCAGAGCACCTCAAGTGAATTCTGAGTGATTACACATTCATACCACTGCAAGAATTAGGAAAAGGAAAAAACCACACATTCTGAACATAAAATCCCTCATGAATCCTGATAAGTAAAGCCAAACATGTATTATCAAAACAGAGTCTTACATAAGCCAAATATCAGCCTTTTTCATAAAATTTCCAACCCTTTTTACATTGTTGCTCCACTATATAATAGAGTTCTTCTACATAACTACGATTCCTCCTCAAGCATGAGGGGAATTCGAATTCCTCCTTTTTTGACACCTATTGACACTTAAACTAACTATTTAATACAAAAGACAACTAACTAGGAGTCCTAGAGACCTAAGACAATTTGGAGTGTAACTCCTCATTATGATAAAAAAAACCTTATATAGGAATTAAATACTCCTTTTGACACATTAAACTCCATGAATTCGAATTTGATGAAGCCCATAACCTTCCAGCTGGCCCTTGATGACTCATCCTTTTGTTGTTCCTAGAAACTAGGAAACTCTCCCTTGCTCTGTTCTGGCTGAAAAATAGGTCTTGGGACAGAGCTGATAAATTCTCATAAACAATGTATTTGGAAAAAGTGAACGAGGCTTTTGTGAACCAACCCATGCTTAACAAAAACCTCTCTTGGTGTTTTGAAACACATTTCCTACCGCTCACAATATGTCTTTGAAAACCAGGTGTCAAACAGAGAAATAGGCTTGTGAAAAACTGCACTTACAGCAGTTTTGTAGCGCAAGTTTGATCATTCATTTCTCCCAAATAATAATGTATTTGAAGAAAGTGGAAGAGATTTTTGTAATTCAGATTCTTAAGAATGAAAACCTCTTTCACTTTTCAAAGATGAGTCGTTAAATGCTCAGAAACGCTTCTAGAAATTGACTGGTAAAAACAGGGAGAGAAAGTTCCTCCTTTTTTGCTTTTGGTCTCCACAAGGATCTTCAAAATCAATTACCCCGGTTGTTCTTCATACAATTGCATTGGATTATCTTGTTTTACATACACTTTAGACTTAGCCCAAAACCTCTTTGAAGCTTCCTTAAGCATCATGAACAAAACTAGCTATGAATAATGATCATCTTTATAACACATAGCTTTAGATGTTGGGTTTGAGCCTATTATTAATCCATCTGATGTGTCTTGCCTTGCTTAATTTAGGAACTTCCTCACTTGAATTTGATGAATATTTCTGATCTTTGCTCACCATGAGTTTGTTTGCACAAACTAAGAATTGTATCAAATGCCAATTGTATGAACACGACCAAGATCAGCATGAATATGTCCAGGATCAATTAACCCTTCCCTTACCCTTTTTCTTTGAAATTTTGTCAGTGATAACAGTGGCTCCACTTGGGATAGTGTGCCCTTGTGGTACACTAAGAACTCGCAGGTCCATTTCCTTATCCATCTTATGATGAATGGAAATTTGTTTGACAAGCATCCCCTTAAGCTTCTTGGGCCTTCACCTCGGGCTTAAGCTTGATGATCACTGTAGGAAAAAGAAATCTATATCTACTGAAAAATAAATTGCTCAATCAACCTTGAGCTTATTTGCATATTCCTACCTACCTACCCTATCCATTTCAAACTTCTTTCAGCTCAATCAATGTGAGATTTCCAATGTAGCCAATCACTTGTCTTATCTGATATTTGAGTTTTTTGACTGCATCAGAGTTCAGAGCCGTTATGATATTGTGATGACCACTGCCACTGAAATTGCCTCTGATCTTCATAGAAAAACTAAAACACTGGAGAGTAAAACTCTTCCATGTATTTAGCTATAGGATCCCAAAATACATAATTAGCTTGATGATTCTTGTAACTTTCTGGTTGTGCAAACTGATCTTCAACAACAGTGTACTCTTCCTCAATTGTAAAAGAGAAAGGAAGCAACACTCTCTCCTTGTGTTCTGACATAGAAACCTTTAGAAAAGAATGATCATCATAACACTCTTCATTTTCAGACCACTGATTCTCAACCACACAAGACCCCTTTGATGTGCTATCCAACTGCCTTTCTGCATGATGCCCACAAACAATGTATTTTTCTTCATTATAAAGATCATTCTTTGATGCAAGCTGCTGCAAGGAATTACAAACATGAACCATCTTTTCTTCTACCTAAGGGTTATAACAGCTATCTTCCAATACTTCTCCTTGGTGTTTGCAATCAATTTCATACTCATTGTGATCAAAATCTTGGCAAGTTTGCTGCATCTTCTCATTTATATCAAAGGATGAAACATGGTTTTCATAAGTAAACCCCTGCTGATCTTCATGCTGCATTTCGAGATGTTATACTTTCTTCTTGGTGTTGAAATGCATTGTTATGAAGAGCCTCTAAAATTTCTTCATCCATAAATTCATCATCACGATAACAATCCTCCAAGTACTGAATAAGACTTAAAGAATGTCTACAACAATCTTTTAGTAGCAATAAAGAAGGATGACATTCTTTATACATCTCATAGAATTCATCATGAAAATTAGCAAGTGAATATATTGAACCATTTTCCAAACTTTTATACCAAGACCATACTTTTCCTTCTAAAGTGCTCATAAACATTTTCATAAGACAATCTTCAGGGAACTGAACCTTAAGACTGCGTACATGCATATGGAACCTAACCAAATGAAGAGCAAAATTGTCTTTATTTTCATCTTTGAATATTGGAAGATCCTCTAACCAATCAACCTTTGGCATAGGATTTGGAAAACCAGGGATATGAGACTGATTCATAGGAGCATACCTGGCATTCACTCTTGCAGTGGAACTCATCTTGAAACTTCATCAAGCTACTGATCTTCTAGCAGTGGAGTCACCTTCCAATTTGTTATTTGATGTGTGGAGTTGCCAAGGTAGATTTGTAGCCTCAAAAAGATGTCTGAGCTCCTGCTACCTTCAGAAGTTCAGCCTTTTGATTTCGGGAAAGAATAAGCTTCAGACTCCCGGCAGACGCACCAAAATGTTATCTCAAAATCAGACCCTGGAAGGCTGCAGACCAGGAAGACTTCAAGTAACTATTTCAAACCTACTTTAGGCTAAGGCTTAGCCTCCTCAACCTGAGAGGGCTCTCTCAAAAGGGTTAATGATTTTAATTATAGATAAGATGGCTAACTCTTGTAAAACAACTGTGACAAATATGAATGGTGGAAACAGATTTAACAACTATCCATTGGGCTTATGGATTCAACATCATTTCAGTATAACAATGGTATTAACCTTACATAGAAGTCAGGGCATTCAACATTCAACACATTCAGAACATACCAAGAAGATATGGGACCACACAGTCTATGAATGTATACAGGAAGTCAGAGCACATTCAGTGAATTCTGAGTGATTATACATTCATACCACTGCAAATATTAGGAAAATAATAACACAACATATTCTGAAACATCAAATCCCTCATGAATCCTGAGAAGCATAGCTAAACTTGTATTACTAAAAGAGTCTTTACATAAGCCAAATATCAGAGCTTTTCTCATAAAATTTCCAACCCTGAGTACATTGATGCTTCAGCTATATATAGAGCTATTTACATAACTTGGATTCTTCCTCAAGCATGAGGGAAATTCGAATTCATCATACTATGACACCTAATGATACTTAAAACTAACTATTAAATGCAAATGACACCTAACTAGGAGTCCTAGAGACCTAATACAACTAGGAGTGTAACTCCTTATTATGATTACAACAACCATATCTAAACATTTAAAGCATTCTTTGACACCTAACACTCCATGAAATTGAACTTGATGAAGCCCACCACGTGGTCATCTGACTGTTGAAGGCAAACCCTAGAAATTAGGGAACATGTTTCCCTGTTTTTAGGTTTAGGATCCCTCAAAATGGCACGTGTGACAGAGCCTTTATCTCTTCATCCATGACACATTTTTCAAAACTGAAGGAGGTTTTTATAGTCCAGGATGTCTAGAACAAAAAACTCTTTTGGTTTTGTAAAATACTTCTTCAGCTGTCCAGAATCGATCCTTGAAGAAGACGTGTAAAACAGGAAACTTTGATCTTGAAAAACTGCACCTACAGCAGTTTCGTAGCGCAAGTTTGGTCCTTCATTTCTCCCAGCTCATGATGTATTTTAGGAAACGGAAGGAGGTTTTTGTGAAACGATCCGTGATGAACAAAAACCTCTCTTTGGTTTTTGAAACACCGTCCCTACCTCCCAGAAGATGCCTTTGAAAAACCAGTGTAAAACAGAGAAATATGCCTGTGAAAAACTTGCACCTACAACAGTTTCGTAGCGCAAGTTTAGTCTTTAATTTCTCCCACCTCCGAATGGATTTGAAGAAACTGAAAGAGTTTGTTTTAGTGCAGCATGTTAGGAAGAAAAACCTCTTTCAGTTTACAAAATGGAGTTCTCAGCTGCTCAGGAAAGCTTCTGTAAGTTAACTAGTAAAAATAGTTTTTCTGCTAAAACAGGCTGCTACAGGGGTTTCGTAGCGCGCTACGAAAACACTTAGAGTGAGTTTTTAACTATGAAAACCTTGATAGAAGTTTGAAATGTGGAATGTTAGGTGATGTGGGACCAGTGATGGGCAAGAACGGAGTGTTGACCCTATTTGACCATACCAACAAGACTCTTTTATAGATCTTAGACACAGAAACAACCATGGAAAGAATAGACCAAGACTAACATGAATCCTTTGGAATCAAACTGATGTCAAAACACATGGTGAGGCTTTTAGGACATGGAATGAGGCTATGAATCTTTACTTGAATATGGACATGAGACTCTAACCCTATGAATTAGACTCTAAAACACAAAAATGACTTCACCATGACTTGACCATGACTGATACAAGAATTGAGAAACCATGTAAGTTTTCCAAATTCTTTAAGGAAGTTTTACAGTGATAACACCTAACAAGTGCGTTGAGATTGTTGACATGTGTAGGTTAAAAAGAGGCTTCTGGAAGACCTTTATGTGGCACTCTAAGGCCAAATTCGAATTTGAGTGGAAAGAATCATGGGATCATGAGGATATGTGTCACAACTCCTAATTGTATTGAAACTCCAAGAAGACATTTGTCTTATCAGTTCCTATTTTGATTAGGACTCTAGAGGTAGAGGGAGATATTCATGGACTCTCATTAAAGAAATGGCTTCTCATCCTTTTGTATAAATAGGAGATCTCTCTCTTTCATTTGTTAGTCTTAGCTTAGCTTGGCTTTTTAGTTCTTTAGCTTGGAGTTTGTAGTTCTTCCTTGACGGTTTTGGAAAGATTTGGAGAGCTTTGTTATACTTTGTAATTTTAAAGAATTTGAATAAGATTTGATGTTCTCAACTTGGAAGGAGATGTGAAGTAGATGTCATGGAGCATATTAGAATGTAAGGTAGAGTATTAGAATGTTAGGTAGAGTAGATTTTATCTTGTAATTTTGCTTTGATTTCGTTCATGTATGTCATTTTCTTGCTTTCAAGTTTGATAGTTTAGATTTTCCATTCATGCAATTTTAATTCATGCAAGTGTGTTCAACCGGTTTATTATAGATTAGTTTTTATTTACATGTTTTTGCATCAAATAGTGACATGAGATTGGTGCCTCTGCTGACTTTGTTTCTTTTAGCTTTTCAATTTTAGTTATGCTTTGATTTCAGCCTTATTTATTTGTTGTTGTTAGTTAGTTTAGATATCAAATTCTTCATGACATTTGACGTTATCTCCAGAGCCATGGATTAACCCCAAAAAGCTACTAGGCCAGCTATCGAATTATGAGTGAAGCGATTTTATTTTACTTTCATTTCTGCAATTAGATATCAGGTCCTTCATGACATTTGACGTTATCTCCAGAGCCATGGCTTAACTCCGAAAAGCTACTTGGCGAGCTATCGGATTATGAGTGAAGTGATTTGATTTTACTTGGCGAGCTATTTTATTTATGTAATTAGATGGGCAACAAAGACAGTGATTTCATGATCAGTATTTCATCTTTTGTTTGATTTAAGTAGCTGCATATTTACACTATTGTTCAAGTACTGATTTGATCAATAGCATGTTTTGAGATCTTTTGAAGTGCTAAGTTTTGGAAGTTACCATAAGGGACATAAACCTTGTCTTGAAATCTCTATTCATACTTGACCTTTAAAAGTATTCTTAAGACCTTAGAATAGGATTTCCATTTGCATTAGGCACTTTAGGAGATCAACAAGACCAAAACCCCAAAACAAGATAAAAGCTATAAAACAATAAAGTAAGAAAAAAGGTTAACTAAGCACATATGGTGCACCACACTTCATCAATTTACGATACCCGAATTGATAATTTATGTAGAGCAATTTAAGATGCTAAATTGACTAGACATTTTGGCGTTGTTGCTAGGGAAGTGTCATTAGAAGACCTTATTTCTTACATCTAAAAAAAAATTAATAATTCTTGAGTATGCTCTCCTCCTGCACTTTTTGTGAAAAGGAATTGTTTTATATCAAAAAAAAGGGAGACAAAATAAACTTCATCATTTCATTTGATTCAAAAAAAAAAATGAAAAAAAATAGAAAAAATAAAAATCCAACTACTCTGATAGGTTGAAACTGTCCAAGATTGATTGGTTATTGTTTGTAGTGGTCATCAAAACATTGTGTCCTATTTTAATAAGATTCTGCAAATTAGCTGCGGAATGTAGCTTGATTCTGCAGCTAACTGTGAATTCCGCAGCTAATTTCAAGGTTTAGCAGGTTACGTGCATCCACTAAAGAAACTGACCACATGGGCATCTTCGGAATTGTCTCAACATGGATCCTATCCTAGTCACCCAGCCCAGATTGATAAAAAGATCAGCATAAGGCCTTAGTCAAAGTCCTGTTTTTAGCATGTTTATCTTGAAGTCTTTGCTGCCTGAAATTGAAAATCATTAATCATTCTTATAAAATTTCACAATTTCAGAAAAAAAACAAAAAAAAAGGAAAACAATCTATGGCTCTCTCCAATTCCAATCTCCTCTATGGCCTCAAAAGAAAATCTGCATTCTTGTTCAAGCTTTGGCCTTAAAACGAACTTGCAAAAGCAAATTAAAAAAAAAAAACTTGCAATAACCTCCTCTAGTTGTTTCCCTGACTCTTGTAACCAACAATAGCAGGTCAATGTTAGTGAAAATCTTCAACACTCATTAAAAAAAAGAGGTAATTCTGTATAAAAATGTCAAGGATGGATCCTTTATTAATCATATGGGTATGAATCTGTCTGCCCTCTGCAAATTTTCTGGCATTGATGCAGAACTGCAAGAGACAGGCAATTGTTAGTTTATGGGAATCTATCCAAAACTTGGTCCAGTGATCCCTCCTTGCATCGTTCAGTGATGTCCACACCATAAGATTCATTTTCGTTTTCTGTCATGAGGCAAGCAATGCTACACATGGCGAACCCAAACATATGTGTTTTGAAGTATGATTTCTTTAATATGGCGTTGGGATAAAACAAAGGTCTGAGATCTGAGGTTTAGATCATTGTTCATTTGCTTTCTCTATGCTGAAAAATTTCAAATCAAACCAAAAAGCCGAATGCAACAATTCATAAAAGTGCAGAACAGTAAAAACGTTAATCCACAAAAACGCAAAACAGAAAAGAAAAAGATGTCAAAATTTGAATGCATGATTTGACCAGATAGAGGCAAACTCGGAAAAAAATAAAACATGGGTTGTTTCGGAAATAGGATCAGTTGAGTAACCCAGAAACCATTTTAAGGAATTTGAAGCGGTTTGGGATATTTTTATAGTTCTTTGAAGCCCATTTTTGAAGGCCGCGAGAGGAAAAAAATGGAATTTGAATTAATAAACTGGCTGATTGATTTAATTCAGCTACTTGGAGAAGGGAATTTCAATTTCGAATGAACTATGTGCTGAAAGTCAATCATGATTACATGTCTCTTGTTTTAATAATTCATATAACACTTGTTTAACAACAATATCAAGTGAATATGACTCTGTTACGTGAACTGGTTGAATACAACACTATTTGAACAGTTAATTAATAACGTGAGTGTTTCAGATTCGGAAGGACAAATTCTTAGTTAATTAATGAACTGATAGATGTGGCGACCGAGAAAGGAAGTTGCCAACTTTATTGCACAGGTTATTATTATGAATCTGGTTATGCCACTGTGTTGGATTGCCACACTTGCCACATTGCTGTCAAGATCTAATCCTTTGCTGAATATCCTCCATTGGGTCATTTCGCAGTCAGTGATATACGTCAGATGGCTGTTGTAGGAGTCATTAAAGCTGTTGAAGAGATCATACATTTCCATTACTCTGATATATTTTCATCATTAAAACTATTTTGCTTCATATACCATTTACAAAATTTTTATTTATTAAGGAGACAGTGAAGAAATGTTTTTTGAAAAATAGCAAAGAAGGTCATGAATAATTGCTCTTGTGCACCAGTTGTGATCTTAGGCTCTTTTTCCCTGGTACTTGGCTACATAAAATCTCTTTTCTAATAACTTAAATCAGAAACTGATGGTTGACTGTCTTTTAGCTATGGAATACAACCTGATTCCGTAGCTAACTGGCAATTCCACAACCATTTTCATACTTCTATAGGTTATAGGTGTCAAGAGAAGAAACAAACCACATGGGTAGCTGGGAAAATGTCAGTACATGGATGGTGTCCTATCCATTTGATCAAATCAATAAAAAAACTCTGGTCAAAGGGAAGTCAAGTTGTGTGTTATCACTAAGTCACCACACTAAGTCATCGCATGTAAAAAAAAAACAATTTTGAATCAATGAAATCAATAAGTTATTTGCTCACTTTTCTGAATGTAATGATTAATTTTGGACTGATGATGAAAGATGAATGGCTAAATTTTTATTCAAGAATTTTAGCTACAGAAATTGTGCACATTCCGCAGCTAAAGTCCAATTCTGCAGCTAAACATCAATTTGCAGCTGAAAAACCTCATTGTTCAAATCAGCCTAACTTTCTCATACAATATCAGATTCTGATGATTCAAGTATCACTAGAAAGATCTCAACAGATCTACACAATGAGAAATCTATCATTAGAGTTTGATATTGTCAATAATGAAATAAATTTCTAAAAAGAAGCAACATAAACTTGAGGCGCTAATTCCAAAACAAGTATAAATTCTTTTGATTTTTCCTTTGAGAACTTGTTTCATTAATAGAAATTCTTAGTTTTGTGTATAAATATCACAACTAGAGAGATTGGCCATCTCTCTCCTTTGATAATCTTACATTCCATTGCAGAAGAAGTATTACCTTTTTTGCAGGTTCCAGGAGGAAGGACAATGACTACAAGAGAATGGTGTCTCTCTAAGAGACCAGTTTGTTTCATAAGATGATGATCATCAACAAAAAGGAAATATGCTAATGCAAAATTAGATCCAAACACTTCAAAAACTTTAAGATACTATTGTCTCCATCACATCCATACCTCATAATAAACCATTCACCTCATTTCACTTCATACTTTCCATTTACAGTCACATACACTTTCCATCTCTTTTTTTCCATTCATAATCCACAAATAAAAGCAAGAGGCTCATTCACATGCTTATTTCCCATTGCCATTTCTGCTCTCCATTGCCATCTTCCATTTTCATCTTTCGTTTCCTATCATTTTCATTTCTCAAATAAGCCTTGCTTCAATGCAAATTATTGAGTCCATAGTCCTTTGAGTCTAAGTTCTTTGTAAAAACCCCTTGAGGCTTGCATGCCTTAACAGAAAGTCCTCATGCTGACAAACAATGGGAATACATTAATGTCCCTTGTTCATCAGATCTTCTAGGTGACTCGACATCAGCAAATTCATTCGTACCTAGAAAGATGTGTTTGGGCATCTTGATTCTCATTGTCATCAATGGTGAGAGTTCTCGTGTTGACTAGTGGCATCCATTAATGGCAACTAAGTCAACAATTTCCTACTATGTTCAACATCAGAACATTTTTTCACATACTAGGAATTGTGCCAATGAGTTTTGAAGACACGAAGACTATTAATTTCAGTATTTTGGAGTAGATTCAATAAGTTTTAGTAGAAGCAATAAAAAGTCATCTTAACTCCTTATCCATGACTCCTCTTGTTCAACCACTTGAAGAATAATATGATTAGAATTTTTCATCCACCACACATAGAACTCATCCATTCCAAAGGGTAAGCTAAGGTATGTCATTTTCTAACTTTTAACCATAAAATTCCATAAAAAGCTAGAATGATAATTGTTGGAAAAACAATTCTCTTCCTCATTTCATAAAATTGCCAATACCATCAGCTGGGGGGGAAAATACATTCATATGCATATCTTACCATGTCCATATCATATTCAGGAGCCCACATACTGCCAACATATATTAACTATCACATTGTTATTATGAGCATACAATGGTTTTTCTTCAAAAAGTGCTTAAAGGATAAATTGGATATAAAAAAAATCATGGTTGTCACACAACAACCAACCATGTTGCAATTCAAGTAAAACACTTTGCAGAAATATGAAGTTATCAAATGATATCATGCAAAGTTAAGCCAAACCTCAAGGATCAAAAGAGTTAATGTAATATATATTGCATGAGGACATGCAATAATTTCAGTTGGGGGGTATGTTGGGTCTTCAAAATGTCATTCATTTCCATTACACTTTCACTATTATGTCCATTATACCACCTCCATTTCACCTCCATTTCACTACTATGTCACTACATTCATTTCACTTTCATTATCATTGGGCCACATTTATGTTTCTCCAAATTTTATTAATTCTTAGCCTTTTTAAGTGAATTTATGGTTAAAAATTAGGGAATAATGTGCATATGCTTATACCTAACAAGTGGATTGAGATTGTTGACATGTGTAGGTTAAAAAGAGGCTTTTAGAAGACCTTTATGTGGCACTTTAAGGCCAAATTCGAATTTGAGTGGAAAGAATAATGGGATCATGAGGATATGTGTCACATCTCCTAATTGTATTAAAACTCCAAGAAGACATGTGTCTTATCAGTTCCTATTTTGATTAGGATTCTAGAGGTAGAGGGAGAGATTCATGGACTCTCATTAATGAGATGGCTTCTCATATTTTTGTATAAATAGGAGATCTCTCTCCTTCATTTGTTAGTCTTAGCTTAGCTTGGCTTTTTACTTCTCTAGCTTGGAGTTTGTAGTTTTTCCTTGATGGTTTTGGAAACTTTTGGAGAGCTTTGTTGTACTTTGTAATTTTGAATAATTTGAATAAAACTTTGATGTTCTCAACATGGAAGGAGATGTAAAGTAGATGTCATGGAACATATTAGAATGTAAGGTAGAGTAGATTTTATTTTGTAATTTTGCTTTGATTTCATTCATGTATGTCATTTTATTGTTTTCAAGTTTTCAAGTTTAGATTTTCCATTCATGCAATTTTAATTCATGGAAGTGTGTTCAATCGGTTGATTGTAGATTAGTTTTTCTTTACATGCTTTTACATCAAATAATGACATGATATTGGCCTCTCTGCTAACTTTGTTTTTTTTAGCTTTTCAATTTTAGTTATGCTTTTATTTCAGTCTTATTTATTTGTTGTTGTTAGTTAGTTTAGATATCAAATTCTTCATGACATTTGATGTTATCTCAAGAGCCATGACTTAACCCCAAAAAGCTACTTGGCGAGCTATCGGGTTATGAGTGAAGTGATTTGATTTTACTTTCATTTCTGTAATTAGATATCAGGTCCTTCATGACATTTGACGTTATCTCCAGTGCCATGGCTTAACCCCGAAAAGCTACTTGGTGAGCTATTAGATTATGAGTGAAGTGATTTGATTTTGCTTTAATTTTTGCAATTAGATATCAGGTTCTTCATGTTATTGACATTATCTCCAGAGCCATGGCTTAACCCCGAAAAGCTACTTGGCAAGCTATCAGACTATAAGTGAAGTGACTTGATTTTACTTTCATTTGCAAGTATGTAATTTAGATATCAAGTTCTTCGTGTTATTTGACGTTATCTCCGGAGCCATGGCTTCACTCCGAAAAGCTACTTGGCAAGCTATCAGATTATAAGCGAAGTAATTTGATTTTTCTTTCATTTAGATATCAATTCTTCATGTTATTTGATGTTATCTCTGGAGCAATGGCTTAACCCTGAAAAGCTAATTTGCAAGCTATTGGATTATAAGTGAAGTAAATTGATCTTACTTTCGTTAGTCTGCAATTTTTGGTTTGTTTGAGTGCAATAGTTTAGATTTTATTTCTGTAATTGGATGGGCTACAGAGACAGTGATTTCATGATCAGTATTTCATCTTTTGTTTGATTTAAGTAGCTACATATTTACATTTTTTTCCAAGTACTGATTTGATCAATAGCATGTTTTGAGATCTTTTGAAGTGCTAAGTTTTGGAAGTTACCATAAGGGACATAAACCTTGTCCTAAAATCTCTATCCATATTTGACCTTTAAAAGTATTCTCAAGACCTTAAAATAGGATTTCCATTTGCATTAGACACTTTAGGAGATAAACAAGAACAAAACCCCAAAACAAGATAAAAAGTATAAAACAACGAAGTAAGAAAAAAGGTTAACTAAGAACATATGGTGCACCACACTTCATCAGTTTACGATACCCGGATTGATAATTTATGCAGAGCAATTTAAGACGTTAAATTGACTACACAAAAACTTACCAAAACCCTGTATTAAACCACATGTCGATGTTGTCAACTGGGTTCCTGCTTTGGAACATTTGGAAGGAAAGGAACAATGTGATCTTCAAAGAAGAGAGGTGAACCGCGGCAGAAATATAGAAACAAATAGTCAAGAATATGAGAGAAACAATTCTAATAGAAAGATGGAAGGAAGAATACTGGAGGATTAACCAAACAGAGAATAAAATTTTGTATCGGATACAATTAACACAAAGCATGATAGACAGTCCCCAAAGCAAAAAGCAATACAGAGAGGTCAAAGAGATAAATATGTACAGGCATCCACTACAAGGATTTTCCAAATTAAACTTCGACGGGGCTGCAAAAGGCAACCTGGGAGAAGCAGGAATAGAGGGGATATTCAGGAACGATAGAGGAAAAACTTTGAGAATTTTCGCAATGGATTGTGGGGAAGCAACGAACAATGAAGTAAAGTTACATGCGTTGAAGCACGGAGTTGAACTCGCGATTCAGGAAAAGTTCCAGAGCATTCAAATTGAAGGGGACTCGAAATTGGTCATAGATATGGTACAATAACTATAATAAAAGACACCGACGGAAAAGATAAGCAGGAGTGGCGAATAGCGTGGCTAATTAGCAAAATAGGGAAATTGATCAATAGAATACACTATTTGATCCCCACTCATGTAATGTGAACAGGAAAGAAACTGGCATGCTGGTTAGCAAACTAGGGAAGCCGAAATAGGGGAAGGTCGATAGACATCAGAGGAATGAAGCTTTCATTCCTGGGGGAGAGGAAGCAATTGTAGAAACTTCTCGATGTCGATAATGGTGGCAATAACAATCCCTAGGGAATGTTTAGGAAAAGGTAGTAAGTGGTAGACGTGAGGAAAGGACACAGTTGGTGACGACAGATAAGACACATTTGAGAAAGGACCGGCGTGGGGCAGATGATGGAGTAGGGTAGTTGATGGAGAAGGGCAGGGAAGGATCACATGAAGGGGCAGAGAAGGGAGTAGAGGCACAATTAAGAATGGAGATGGAGGGCATGTGGGGAGTCGGGATAGGAGCTCGAGAAGGACAACAAGTGGCAGTAGTACGATAGAAAGGATATGGTAGGAGCAGCCGAAAGAATGTAGGAGTTATGACGAGTAAATACGGACAAAATGGTCGAGGCATTTCCTAAGAAAAGGACTTGGAGAAGAGCGCCAGGAAAGGAAAAGGACATGTGGAGGTCATGAATGACAGACGGATGGGAATAAACAAAAGAGGGCTTGAGGTGGCATTAGGAATTTGCATGCAGCAGAGCACGAGGTAGGAGGGAACGACGAAAGGTGGTAAACAGGCGCAGAGTTCTGACAAAGACTCTGGCACTGGTGGGGAAAGGTGGTATGTAGATTCATTCTCCTATTCTATAGTTCTAGAGGTAGTTAGACGTAGGATTCTCTGTAATTCTCGTGAGGTATCCATGAAACCGAAATCGAAAGGAAGGTGTAGTATGTTAGTAGGAATCCCCAGATATGGGAAGAAGTGTCCTTACTTGACCAGAGGCGCTAGACAAAAAGTCTTAGCACCTAGGAGATCTGCAGGTTTCCTAGAGAAAAAGAGTTATGGCCTCCTGGGGAAAGGAGAACCCAAACCGAGGAAAGTATTCATGGTGGGGAAGGGTGGAAACTTGAGAAGATGAGACAAACCTACAAGTAGCAAGACCGATGCTCGTTCCTTTGCTATAGAAATGTCTAGAAGGGAAAAGAGTAGGAATTCACCGGAAAGGAGGAGTAAAAGTTGTTCCCCTCAACAGCGGGAGAGAAGAGAGGATTTGTCTAAATACATAGAAAGCCAACAACATGGCCATCGAGGGAGTCCCGGGGAAATTTTGAGTGGAGGAAAGGAAAGGGGCCCACTTTAGGCTAGCCCTTGGTACAGTCTATCCCATCTCACCATTTTCAAACCTGGGGAAACCAAAATTCTGGAACGGTGGTAAGTGAATGGATCAAATTTGAAATTTTAATCAAGGTTACTGATTTGTGGTATAATGTCTTACTAGGTAAGAAAGACTCATTCAAGAGAAACTTCCAGTCAAGCAAAAAGATGGCTCTGAGGAAAGTGAAACAAGTTCTAAAACAAGAAGGATCGAGTAAAAATCCGAAAATGAGAGGAAGGAAACTGGAGGTCGAGCATAGGATGTATATCATAAATGCTTACATGGCAAGGAATTCCCCCGAAATTTGGGAACAGATAAATGGTTGGGAAAGAGAGCTGAGATCCATCAATTCGAACCAGGAGATTCCCAGGGGTGAATGGGAGGACATAGTGCCATTTCTAGGTAATACACATAGCCGAAACTCTCTTTCCAGTAAGTCAATCTAACATTATTGGATAATCAAGCATGTGGTAGCCTGAGCTATGGAAATGAATCAAGCAGTTCGGCAGGAGGAAGAGGAGGAAAGGAGGCAGCGAGATGAGCAGTTGAGGAACCAGTCTCAGGAAGAATTGGAAAACATCAAGTCAATGCTCCTTAAGGAAATTGCTAGCAATCAGATTTAGGCCTCCCGCAATAATCTCATACTGGGAAGAATGGAACAGATGTTTAGGGAGATGAAATGGGTAATGGAGGAGAGGAACGAGACTCCCGATTCAAGCACCAAGGCACCTGCCCCGATTATTTCCTTAGATGAGGACTGATGCAGCAGGTTATGTCTGTTAGTTTTTGAAGAAAATAACTGAAATCGAATGTATTATCATAGAATAAAAGTTATAATAATGAGTAGAGCTCAAAAGAGTACATATGTTAGAAGCACAAATATGAACATTTTCAAACTTTGGTCTAGATATAATGCAGACAGGTGGTTGCCTGGTTTCCTTTGGGCAGGTTAACCACCAGGAACATATGAAAGATGGATGTAAATTTTGATTTCGTAATATAGATAGTAGCTCTGCCAAAGTTCACAAAAAAAATAATAATATTATTATTAATATTATATTTTCCATAATCTTATTATTATTATTATTATTAGTTTTACAAGGTTCCTACAACTTTTGAATCAACACACCCATCCATTGCTCTAATAATTGATTTGTGTAACTTTGCTATTATTTAATTAATTATCATTAAGGTAACATGTTTATTTAATTTTCCATAAATAACTACATCCATTTATAATAATGCTGTTGTTCTTCAATTACCTATATTAAAAATAATGTATTTATGTAAGATTCCAAATAGTAGTTATATGAATTGTTTCATCATTCTATTGGAGATTTTTTTATTTATTGATTTGGAATTCATTGTAATCTGCAGTGGTGACTACTAACCTGGTGCTCTAACGGCCAACGACCAATATGTTTCTCATAAATGCACACAAACTTGATAATGCAATGCAAGATAGTCTATGGCTCACAAGCATGATACAACTAAACCTCCTAAAATAGTTCATCTCAATACATAATATGTCAAAACCCCCCAAAACAAATACTTATTCATTATTATGTTACATATTGGAAGACTATTTGAAATGGCCACATGGAGGTTGATCCACAATGGGTCCTCTTCCTATACTAATTTTGCCACCCTACATCTACTTAAATCCAAAACCTAATAGTGGAGGACTCTAGGATACAACCGAACAATTTGGTAGCTAGTCCCAAATTTGGTTGCCTTTTTGGCCCCTCCCCCTCTGGAGCTGCATGGACTAGTAATCGTATTTTGGGAGTGTTTTAATTAGACACCAAAACCAAGAGAGCCTTTGTCCATTTATCAACAATTCTTTCTATATTAAAAAGTAACTAATTGATATTTATTCAAAAAAATTTCTGAAACCAATTAAATTTTGGAAATAGTTTTATTCAACTAATTACAAAAATGGCATCGCCTGTTCCCAAAACAAAATAGGCGGACTAGCTTTAAAAATCTTGGCATAAGGTAAAGCAAGCATAACCACGTTTGTGAAGTCTTTGTGAGGTCAAGTAATACTAGCATTACTCTGCAATATTAAATGTTAATTTAAGATCTGTGAGCTCAAGTAATACTAGCATATTGTTTAGCAATATTAAATGTTAATTTATGAAATACATATTCTATAGCCCATTTTCTCTCATTTTCTTGATTTTCCCATGAGCATCGACGTAGATTGTGATCTTCCCTCCTTGCAAATAGACGCCTGGTCCCTAGTAAAGTTGCATGTAGCCACCTACACAAACATAAGTTAGGGTGTAGTCAGTGATAAAAATGTAATGTTGTGTATTAAGTAAAATGAAACCTACTAGTCAGCTCTACAAAAGAGAGTCTAAACTAACCGAGTCTGGCTTTGCAAAATGCTCCACATTCTTCATGTACCTTACACAATATATAGTAATCATAGATTTCGGGAAGCTAGAACCATAAACAAAAAAATAGAAACTAATTCCTATCCTAAGGTCTCGTGAACCAACTCACTATTCTAAGATATTTTCCATTATCTCTAACACCCCCCCTTAATGGAGAAGGGGTTCTCAAATATGCCTAACATCTCCCTAAACATTTCAAACTTGATTTTTCCAAGAGGCTTAGTAAAAATGTTTGCAACATTATCACATGTCTCACAATATACTAAATGGATTTCTTTTGATTGCACTTTCTCCGTAACAAAGTGGAATTGTGTATCAATGTGTATAGTGTTTTTGTGGAACACTGGATTATTAGCAAGTTTTATTGAACTCTAGTTGTCACACTTGATCGTTGTTGCCTCTTTCTGTTCTTCCCCAACATCCTGGAGGAGTCTCTCCAACAAAACTTCCTCACATGTTGCTGCACACATAGCTTGATACTCTGCTTCCGCTGAAGACAAGGAAATTATGTTCTTTTCTTACTGATCCATGTAATCACTCCAGATCCAATGTTGAATGCATATCCTATTATGGATCTGCAATTGTCTACATTTCTAACCCAGTATGAATCTAGAAATCCTATTAATGTAACATCGGAGGAACCAGTATAAATAATACCATAATCTACAATACCTTGTAGATACCTCAAAACACTTTTCACTGCATTCCAATGACTTTCAAGCAGCTTGAACATATATTGACTTAGCACACTAACTGCGTAAGCCAAATCTTATCTAGTAGTGGTTAGGTAGATTAGGATCCCAACCAGTTGTCTGTAAAGTGTCGCATTTGCCTCTTTAGAGCCATCCTCACTGTGCAATTTGATGTTCTGCTGTAATGGTACTACTGCAGACTTACACTAATCCATCCCAAATCTTTCTAATAGTTCTTTGACATACTTTCCCTAGGACAAAAATGTTTTTCCTGAATCTCTCCATATCTCAAGACCCAAATAGTATTTTAATTCACCAAGGTGTTTCATTTCAAACACCTGTGACATATGTTTCTTGATTTCTTTGATCAGATATGTAGCATCAACTGTAATCATAGAATCATCTACATACAAAGAAATCAACACTATGCGCCCTTGTTCATCCTGCATGGTATAAAGATTAGGATCATTTTTACTTCTGTTGTAGCCAAATTATAGAAAAATTGAATCAATATTGTAGAATTGAGGCTTCTGTGATCCATCATAATTGTAAAAAGAGCTTCTGCGTAAATCACATAAAAAATATCATTGCCGACGCGTTTCGAACCAACCAGTGTGGTTCATCGTCCTGACGATGAACCACACTGGTTGGTTCGAAACGCGTCGGCAATGATATTTTTTATGTGATTTACGCAGAAGCTCTTTTTACAATGAATCAATATTTTCATATCAAGACCTGTGTGCTTGCTTTAGTCCATAAAGTGCTTTCTTTAACCTATAGACTAAGTGTTCCTTCCCTTTCTGGACAAACCCTTCAGGTTGCTCTAAACAAACCTCTTCTTTCAATTCTTGATGCAGGGTCCTCCAGCATATACCCATACTCAGCGAAATGATACCAGGGTTACCCACCATATACCAATAGTATGCATTTAACAATGCATTCACAATTGTCCCAGGTTTTTAACTCCACGAAGGAGTCAAAACTTCATACCTTAAATAGTCAAGGCCCCTTTATAAGTTCCTTTTATTGGAACTTCAATCACCCTGACTGAACCTTTCTCTCAAGACTCTATCCACTCTTATAACCGTCATGTAAGAGTTAACGAAGCCTTTTCTTCATATCCCTCCATTGTTAGACCATATATACATACATATATATATATATATATATATATATATAAATATATATATATATATATATATATATATATATATATATATATATATATATATATATATATATAAAGTCATATATCGACGCTATATTCCTGTTACAAAGGAAATATACACACAAACTTACCTTTCTACCTTAGTACAACTTTTGCACAAATTTCAATGCTCCACCTTTATCATCATCAGCAATCAGCTCCTCCATGGTCTTAATGCATATACACTATCACCCCTTCTTCGACTTCAATCTCTAACTATCGAAGTGATAGCATATGTTTTTTTGTTAAAAGGCCCACAACATAAAAACTATTGGAAATATTAAACACTTGGGAATACAAAGGAATTCTCGCTTTGAACTACACATGACGGATCTCAAATCTTATCCAACCATGTTCATAACTATTGTCGGGTCCGCATCCTCTACACTACCTTCGCGCTCTCTGATAGCCCGACCTCCCACTGCACTGAACTCCAATAGGTCTGAGCTCCGATATGCCAACACTCATTATTGGTTATTGCTTCTCCACCCATGCATTACTTCTTCCATTGTGAACCTCTGATTGTGTGATTGCCAATCAGATTAATGGCGATATCACCAATCGCTTGTTGAGGTTGCTATTACTGTGGTTGTCGTCCTTTGTACCTCTGAAATGAGATTACGACTTTCAATTGTGGTTGTTGATCTTTGAAGATCCAACGGCTACTAAGCATCAAACATTTACTTCTTGCTCACCTCCCTTACTTGGGGTTTTCTGCATTTTCAATGGTTTCTACGGCTCTTTTGGGTTCTTCAGAGGTTCTTCCTCGTTTTTTATTTCACTGTGACTCTTCCTTCTTAGCTTCTCTTTGCATGCACCATTACTTCAAAGCAACTCTTGATCTATTAAGAGGATCAATACGATTCTTCTGAATCGCTCTTATTCTTTGTGTAATCTTTGAAAACACAGTCGTTAGATTCCACTTCTCAACTCCCTCAAAGCTTTCCTTTATGCGAAGTCTCACTTCGCTACATCTTTAGAGCTTCACTCTATTCCTTCAGCTGGATTCAACAATCCCTTATGATTCCTCTGAATCATCTTGTCCCTCTGCATCCTTCAGAACTCTACCTACAAACTATCACAGAGCCTATGAATTCATAGTAAATCATTCATGAAATAATCTTCCATACTCTAGCATAGTCAAGACAACATATGCATATAATAATATAAAAGCAAAGTTTACATTCGAGATTTCTTGTTCTCGCACAGGCTTATTTTCCAATGTCTGTCTGTAGGCTTACATATATTTATATGAAACTTTGGATTAGATTACTATGAAGGACCTAATCCCATCGATTCCTTGAGTCACTCAACTAAAGCCCTAAAACTCACTATATGACATATTACATTTAATAAATCTTCTAGAGACTTATCCATTCCATCTTTTTCTCTATTTTAAAACAGATTTGCCCCTTTATTCAGCAGGATGCTCCAGATCATCTCTTATCTAATTAAATCACTAAATATCCTAAATTACGTTAACTTGAGACTTAGGAAAACTATTTCCTAAAATACATGACCCCTATCTCTCCTATTTACAATGATTTTCCCTTCGGTGAATTCTCCTGCATCAAGCTCCCAAGATAGAAAGTATTCATGATCTCCCGATCATGTGTCTTCTGATCTTTGTTTTCCTGGATCCCACACTTTAGTTTGTAGTTGTCCAAATGCTATGTAGCTTTGCTACTGCCGTATATCTGTTGTCTTTTGCTCCATGTTCTTCTTCTTGTCAATCAACTTCAAACTCTGATTGATCATCCTTCCCGCTGCTATCATTTTCCTCCATTTGAACTGTTATATCATCAGCTGCCACATTTCTTCAATTTCTATGTCCGGCATATGTTTTGGCTAGTCCATATTCTGCTCCTTACTTCTTCCTCTTTCTTTGTGTTCCAGGTTGTTGCCGCTATCTTCTATGCTGACTTTGCTTGTTGTGTTACTTTTATGCTGACTTCTGCTTGGCTTGCTGCCATTTTTTCTGCCTCCCCATCTTCCTTACCCTCTTTCATGATTAAATCATGATTGTCCAACACTCTCTCTCCAGTAAATTAACATCTATGTTCCATGGAGTAAATTTTCCCATTGAGTCTTTTATTTTGATGTCCATCTGTGCCAACTATCCTTTAGCATCTGTAACTAAAACTACGTTTAGAAACCAATTGCTAAAGTATAGAACATAAGGCTTTAGTGCCTTATCTTCCTTTAGCAACAATTTAGTTTGCTACTCTGTTTTCTCCCTCTCCTCTATCAGCACATTAGTATGCTGATTTGAATTCTCATCAGCATTCATGAGACTGTCAGTTAGTTTTTCTTCCACACCATCTATTCTAATGATGTCTTCCTGCTTGGGTTCATAGTAGTGAACTTCTCCTCCCTTAATGTGCTGTTGGTTATCTTGACTTTGAAATTGTTTGATTCCTACTACCTCTTTACCATCTTCAAACAATCTCTACTCAATCTCTTTGATCACATACTCACACTCATTCATGCTTTTTAATGAACCTACAAACAAATTATTACATCTTCCTATCTCCGTGGCTACTTGAGACACATCTTCTTCTTCAAAAATTGTAACTGTTGCTTCTATTCTACAGTTGGGTTCTCTCATCAGTTTCTCCAATAGTTTAATTTCCTCTTCACACTTAGCAAGCACTTCATCACAATGTTCTCTTCTTCTAGATTCATCGTTTACATGTTGTGTTACAGTGTTAAAACATTGTCTTCCTCTGACCCTTGTAATATCAAGGTCTTTCTGCTGTAGCCAATCACTACTTCCCTCATTCAAGAGGTCTTCTCCATAATACTCTATTCTCCTAGAGTACTGCTCATTTTCTAATACACATTCCTTCTCATTTTCCTCTTCGGAGTATTCATCTTCTACAAGATACTCGTCCACACTTTTGAAATCTTCAAAAGACTATCCATCCTCTATAAAACACTCCTTTTTTACTATTCCTTCTCCCTTTGCTAAGTCTTTTGCATAGACTTCTTCTTTCTTAACATCTTTCAGTAGTTGTCCTTCTTTTTCCTTAACTATCTCAACAACTTCCATTGCTATTTACATTGTCCCTATCATCATAGTGAATTGATGATCCTTTACTATGTTTTCAGTTAACATAGTCTCTTCTTCAAGTTTCCCTTCAATCGCTTGATGTTTACCTTCTCTAAGAACTATCCTTATCCCATCATCTGCATTAATATTCTTATGCATTTGTTCTACAGCCACAGACAAAGTATTAGTCTTAACAATATAAGACCCTATGGTCTCACTTGATGATTCAGCCATCATATCTCCTTGTTGTTCAAAATCATTCATATGATTAAGAAATTATTTGATAGTCTCTGTTTCAATCTCCTCAAGCCTTTCACTTGGTTGCTTGATATCTTTCCCCAACTAGATAAGAGACCTATCTATCTCATCTTTTTCCAGAACAGAATTTAGATTCTACTGGTCTTCTTCCTCCTTCATGACAATATCAACCAATTTTCCTTCTTTACATGTTTCACCTGCATACATACATAAATTGTCATATTTAAAATCATTAGACCCCTTGGCCCCACTTGATGTTTCAGTATTCAAGTCTTCATCTTAGCTTTCTCCCAGAATTTCTCCTTGTTCTGGTTCACAAACGTGCTCTTCCATTTTCATTTCCAACTTAGCTTCCATGAGTTTTTCCATCAGCCACCTTACTTGCATTTGATGTAGCCTTCTCTGCATCTCATGCCATTCCACTCGCTTCCTCCTGAAAACCCAACCTATTCTCTGGCTTTCAAGAATTCTCCTTAATGAATTGAGTTGTTCTCTTAATTCAACAACCTCTTTGTCAATTTCTTCTTCACTCATTCTCATGCTACTTACTTTGGCATCCTCTTTCTCATATCTTCTACTGTGTCTCCTCTCTAAAACTTTTCTATGACTATCAATAGTCATCCTCTTCTCCTCTTTCTTCATGAGCTCCTTTACAACAAGCCTCTGCAATAGCTAGTCTTCCTTGCTACAATCTTACCTCACAAAGCTCTCCTCACTTAGTGTTTTGGTAAGTACGGTCCTCTATCTAGAACTTCTTCTTGACCAACACCTTTGCTCCTTCTAGGCTTCTACAATCTCTCTCTTCCTCTTGAGAACACTTCAGTTGTCCTCCCTGTTCAATCTCTTGTTGAATTTTTTTCAGGTTCACTGCCACTTCTTCTTCAGAGTATTCTCCTTACTCTGCCTTCAAGAACTCATCTTTTCTCTTCTCATAGCTTCCCTTGTTTTCACCTATGAATATATTAAAACACACATTCTCAATTTAAAACAGAACATATTACCCCACCTTCAAGATCTCAGCATGATCTTGTTTCACCCATTCTTCTGCACTTTGAATGGTTTGTCCTTTGACTGGTTTTCAAGTCCTCTTTCCTTAAAGGAATTCTCTTCCTGTCTACTCCAAGCCTCTATTGGAATTGCTATAGTCTTCCAGAACTTCAAAAGTTATCCTTAGAGATTACAAATCTGCTTTGGTACCACTAATGATGCAAGCTCCCCTAGCATATACTCATACTTAGCCAAATGATACCAAGGTTACCAAGCATATACCCACAGTGTGCATCTAACAATGCATTCACAATTGTCCCAAGTTTTTAACTCAATGAAGGAGTCAAAACTTCAGACTTTAAACGGTCAAGGCCCCTTTATAAGTTCATTTTATTGAAACTTCAATCACCCCCACTGAACCTTTCTATCAGGACTCTATCCACTCTTATAACCCTCACATAAGAGTTAATGAAGCCTTCTCTTCATATCTCTCCATCGTTATATATAGAATATAATAGCTATATATATATATTATATATATATATATTATAATATATATATATATATATATATATAAGTCATATATCAGCGCTATATTCCTGTTACGAAGGAAATATACACACAAACTTACCTTTCTACCTTAGTACAACTTTTGCACAGATTTCAATGATCCACCTTTATCGCCATCGGCAATCGGCTCCTCCACGGTCTTAAGACATATACACCATCACCCCTTCTTCGACTCTGATCTCTGATTATCGGAGTGATAACATATGATTTTGTGTTAAAAGGGCCACACTATATAAACTATCAGAAATATTAAACATTTGGGAATACAAAGGAATTCCCGCTCTGAACCGCACATGTCAGATTTCAAATCTTATCCAATCACATTCATAACTATCATCAGGTTCACCTCCTTTATGCTGCCTTTGCACTCTCTGATAGCCTAACCTCCCACTGCACCGAAATCCGAAAGGTCCGAACTCTGATATGCCGACACTTGCGATCGGCTATCACTTCTCCACCTGCGCATTACCTCTCCTGTTGCAGACCTTTGATTGCACAATAGCTGATCGGATTATCGACGATATCGCCAATCGCTCATCAGAGTTGCTATTTTTGTGGTCGTCGTCCTTTGGTACCTCTGAAATGCGATTCCAATGTTCAATTGTGGAAGTTGATATTTGAAGATCCAACGGCTATTAAGCATCAAACCTTTACTTCTCGCTCGATTCTCTTACTTGGGGTTTTCTACATTTTCAATGGTTTCTGTGGTTCTTTTAGGTTCTTCAGAGGTTCTTCCCCTTTCACTATTTCACTGCGACTCTTCCTTCTTAGCTTCTCTTTTCATGTACATTTACTTCAAAGCAACTCTTGATCTATTAACAGGATCAATACGATTCCTCTGAATCACTCTTCTTCTTTTTGCAGTTCTTCAAAAAGCTGCTGTCAAATTCCATTGCTCAACTCAATCAAAGCTTACCTTTATGCAAAGTCTCACTTCGCTACATCTTCAGAGCTTCACTCTGTTCCTTCAGCTGGATCCAACAATCCCTTATGATTTCTTTGTATCACCCTATTCCTCTGCATCCTTTAGAATTCTACCTACAAACTATCATAGAGCCTATGAATTCATAGTAAATCATTCACAAAATACTCTTCCATACTCTGACATAGTTTGGAACAAACATCTGCATATATTAATATAAAACAAAGTTTACATTCGAGACTTCTCGGTCTTGCACAGGCCTATTTTCCAATGTTGGTGGCCTCCCATTTCTGTCTGTAGGCTTACATATATTTATATGAAACTTTGGATTGGATTACTATGAAGGATACGATCTCATCCTTTCCTTGAATCACTCAACTAAAGCCCTAAATCTCACTATATGACAGATTACATTTAATTAAGTCTTCTAGAGACTTATCCATTCCATCTTTTTCTCTGTTTCAAACAGATTTGTTGCTTTATTCAGCAGGGTGGTCCACATCCTCTATTATCTAATTAAATCACTAAAAATCCTAAATTACATTAACTTAAGACTTAGGAAAAGTATTTCCTAAAATACATTACCCCTTATGTCTACTATTTACAATGATTTTTCCTTGGGTGAATGCTCCTGCATCAATTCTCCATTTAAAAATGCAGACTTCACATCTAGTTAGTGAACCATCCAATGTTTCTTAGTAGCTAAAGTAATCAACATCCTGAATGTATTATGTTTAATAGCTATAGGGGCAAAAGTTTCTTCATAGTCAATGCCTTCTTTTTATGAATACCCCTTTGCTACCAATCTAACTTTTAATTTATCTATAGTTCAATCTACAATAATCTTTGGTTTATACAACCATTTACAACCTATGGATTGTTTCCCTCTAGGAAGTTCAACCAATTCCCAACTGTTGTTTCTGACTATATATTCATATTCATGTTCCATAATTGTTTTCCATTCGCTACATTCATTTGCTTCCTTATAACTAGAATGTCTAACATTATTCATCATACTAGGTATAAAGCCATTTTCCCTATATCTTTCAGGAAATTGAGCTTTCCTACTTGATCTCTTAAGTGGTGGGGTAGCATCAAACCTTGTCTGATCATCATTCTCTTTTTCTTCCTGTTGCTGCTACTGTTACCGTTGTTTTTGTTGTGTCGGCTGTTGTTGCTACCGCTATTCATCTTCTGCCTTTATCTGCTACTGATCTTGATTGTTTCCTATTTCTTCACTTTCTTCATCCACCAAGTATGAAATATCCCATTCCTCATTGCACTTATTAGATTCTTCATGGTCCTTCTCATGAAATATGACATATCTACTAACAAAAATTTTGTTAGTAGAGGGCTTAAATAATCTATAAGCTTTATATTGTGAACAATACCCTATAAAAGTACATCTGAAGGCTTTTGAATCTAGTTGTCTTTTTTCTTCCTATGGAATATGGGAAAATGATTTGGACCCAAATACTCTTAAATGTTTTAATACAAGCTTAAATCCATATAGTGCTTCATAAGGAGTTTTAAAATCAAGACTCTTTGTAGGACTCCTATTTTTCAAATAAAGTTTAGTATTCAATGCTTTAGTCCAAAAACCATTCGACAGATTCTTACCTTTCAACATGCTTCTAGCGCATTCCACTAATGTTTTATTCTTTCTTTCTGTTACTCCATTCTATTGAGGAGTATGGGTTACTATGAATTGTTGTAATATTCCATGATCTTTACAATACTTGATAAGCTCATCTTTCCTGTATTCTCCCCTTGATCGGAGTAGAGATTTTTTATCTGCTTCCCTATTTGCTTTTTAATCATATTTCTGAACTGCTTAAAGTATGCAAAAGTGTAACTTTTCTTACTCAAGAAATATACCCACAAAATTTTTGTGCAGTCACCAATAAACATTAAAAAATATAGTGTGCCTCCTAATGACTTTGTTTGCATGGTTCCACAAGGATCTGTGTGCACTAATTCAAGTATATCTATTTGTTTCTTCTCTATTCGAACAAGGAATTCTTCTCTATGCATCTTTCCTAATGTACATGCATCACAATCATTATGCACTTGTTTTAATATAAGAAGATCTCTTACCATTTCCTTTTTTCGGAAGTAACAGAAAATCATTGTAGTTGATATGACCAAATCTCTAATGTCACAGCTCTTTTGTAGTCAAACCCACTACTGTTAAAGCTCGAATTGGTGCTAGTCTTACATCCAATTTTTATAGACCTCTTGTTCGAATTCCTGTAGCAATTGTCTTCATGCCATCTAGCAGATCTTTAATATAGCAATTAGATTTTAAAAATTCAACTTTAAGATCTTGTTGTGTAATCATGGATACATAAATCAGGTTCTTTGTTATACCGGGCACATACATAACATTATAAATTTGTCTTATATTAGCATTACGTAAAATGATAGAAATTTTGCCACATCCTTTGATCTGATGAATTCTATCATCACTTAGGTAGATTTGTGCTCCATAGTTGATTTCTTTAAAATCTTCAAACCATTGCTTATTTACTGTCATATGTGTTGATACTCCCGAATCTACATAATAGATGTCTACATCAATATTCTCGGCACGATCTGCCATGAACAATCTGAAATTTTGCACATGATTATCATTCGTAAGATGACCTGCATGTCATTTCTGCCTCTAATGTTCTTAATGATATTTATTCTTCCTACACTCTCTAGCTATATGACCCAGTTTTCCGCAATAAAAACACTTAATTACGTAGTTGTTTCTATTCAGATTCATACTTTAGGTCAGATTTGGTCTTTTCTGTGAGATTCCTCCATTTTGTTGTTGCAGATTTCATTTTCCTTTGTCGAAGTTCTTTTTCGCCATCAATGCAAGATCAACACTCTGGGGCTTCAGAGTCAATCTTCTTTCTTCTTCTTGCACCAATATTCTTGTCAGTTCTTCAAAATTCGGGATTTTCTCTCTCACATTTATCCCAGTGATGAACATTTGGTACTCATCGGTCACACCATTCGTGGTAATTGTTACAAGATCTATATCTTCAATTGTATGGCCAATGTCTGCGAATTTGTTCTTGAAATCTTTGATCCTTGCTATGAAGGCAACAATTGTTTCATTCTCCTCCATCTTCAGGGATAAGATCTTGCTCTTCAGGAACAAAAGATGATTCGTATTCTTGATCTCATACGGATCCTTCAAAATTCCGCAAATTTCACTTGTTGATTTAAATTCTCTGATATGTGGTATGATGCAGTCTTTCACTAACATCTTCAACAGTGTCCTTGCTTTACCCTCAGGCTTCTGCTAATTTGGGACTATTGCGAATCCAGCTGCTAGCTTTTGTTCATTCCCATTTACAATCGTCCAAGAACTCTGCACTTCTAGCAAAGTCTGCATCTTGAATTTCTAATTCACATAATTGGAGCCATCGAGCTTGTTATGCTCATTGAAGCATGCTTCAAACATCTGATTATTCATCTTTGCGATTAAAACAAATTTGACAGGTAAAAAAAAATGTTAGATTTACTCCAGATCTGTGTCAAAGATAGAGATCGCTGATCTCCAATGTTGTTTTCAATGGCCTCCTTCTGGTCTTCTCTCGGTAGACCTCGGCCTCCACGCAGCCTTCTCTTGGCAGCCACCGCCAAAACGTAGCACCTCCTTTTTGTTTTGTTGTTTGTTGTTTCCCTAACCTCACAGCCTTCTCTCAGCTTATCTCACCGCAGTTGTCGCGCTTATCCATCATAGAGTCGTGGAGATCTTTGCGCATGTACACATGATACCTGCGACGATCGACAAAATGAAAACCAACAGAAGGTCTATAGTGTGATCTTCACGGTTTTTCCTCAAAGACACGCGACAATTTCATGTTAGGCACAACTAATAAGTTGCTCACCTAGCGAACAAGTTTTCTCTACCCTGCTACTCTGATACCATGGTAAAAATGCAATGTTGTGTATTAAATAAAATGAAATCCACTGGTCACCTCTATGAAAGAGAGTCTGAACCAAGAGAGTCTGGCTCTGCAGAATGCTCTGCATTGTTGATGTACATTACACAATATATAGTAATCACAGATTTAGGGAAGTTAGAACCATAACCTAAAAAAAGAAACTAATTCCTATCTTGAGGTCTCGTGAACCAACTCACTATTCTAAGATATTCCCCATTATCTCTAACAGTCAAGGTGTATATAGTAGCTCATCCTGTTGCAACTAATCCAGTCCCATCTCCAGATAAGCTCGTGAAGATTGATATCGGATCCAAGATTGACATCGAGTCGAGTCCAAGATTTGATATGAGTCCCAGTTCTATTACTAGTAGTGGATAAATCGGTAATGACTAATGCGACACTAGAAGAGAATGGAAGAACAAGTAATTCTCACCTGTACTCAAAACAAAAGTTGCACACCTGCATTTTATTTTGAATTTGTTGTTGCTACTTTGTACGGAATTATTTATTTATTTATTTAGTCCATAGTAAATTATGGGGATGCATTCTCACTATCATTGATTTGATATGTTACATAAACCAACTATGAAGTTTATTTAATTTTATAATGAGAATATGACTAACATTGTTAGATCTAAGACTTTTATGATCTATAATGTAGAAGTAAGTCTTTAGGATCAATCCTATTGATAGGATTCGGTCAATGTTTAGAACCAACTAATGAGGTTCATCTTCAGGACTAGGTGAGAAATCCATCGATCAGAAAGAATAAATAGTAAGAATGCAACATTGCCCAGAAATAGCCGTTAAAATCTAGTTGTTGGTGAGTTTTGATAATAGGTAAAGAAATTAATTAATAGGGAGTTAGTGGTATGGATTTATTTCATTAAAATATTCTATGTTTAGTTAAAAATGGCTGTTAAGGAATAATTAAAAATAAAATATTGAATTTTAATATATCAAATTAATGTAAAGTAGTTATTTATTAATAAATTTACATCATTTTATTTGTTAGAGGTTGACCAATTAGAAAACTAGTTGTTAAGAATCTATAAATTTTATCCCAATGTAATCAAATAATTATTAATTTATTAGAATTAAGTTATATTATTATCCAAATTAAATATTAATAAAGAAAACAGTACTAGAAATTTCATAATGTTATGCCAAAAAAATTAATAATTAAATAATGATGATGATTTATATATTATATATATATATATATAATATATATATATATATATATATATATGAAAAAGGAAAAGATAAAGGCAGAAATTAAAAGAGATTAAGCCAAAAAGAAAAAAAGAAAGAAAAGAGAAAAGAAGAGAATGATGAATTACCACGAGAGAGCTAGAATCCAGCGCTTAATCTTTTTCCCTGAGTAAAAACAGGGCTAGCTTCAAAAAAAACATCTCCCTATATACTCTATTCCCCGACAAGAGTTACCTTTGCCATACTAGGTCATTTCAGCTCTACTATCTTTGTCGTACTAATTGATTTCAACCCTACGCATACCCAGGTTATTTAACAACAGGCCACCTGCTTGACACCTGATTCTCGACGGGGATAAAGACTCCAATATTTTCGTCTTTCCCCTTTGTTCGGACTTTTTTAGGAAGGAAACAACTCATTCATCATTTGATTCATGTTGGGCCATGGTCCTGGCCACAAAACGATGCACAAAAGTTGCTGTTTATAGAGAAATAATGCAGAATCTTAAAAAAGCGGAGTACCTAAAATATTTAGAAAAACAAAAAGCATGAGGATGGAACCCAAAGAATACAATTCGATGCACAAAAGCTTCTCTTTATAGAGAAATAATGCAGAATCTTAAAAAAAATTGGAACCCAAAGAATAGAATTTTCCAACCAAATGACAAGGGTTGAGGCGTTCCTAGTACCTACCATTAAAATGTTGAAATCACTAATATTTCAGGAAAAATTGTTTACGGAACTACTTGAAATCAGTGGCCATAATTTATTTTCCTGATAAAAGAACTGACGAACTTACCGGCACTGGCTGACAAGAAATTGTTTATGGAACTACTTGAAATCAGTGGCCATAATTTATTTTCCTGATAAAAGAACTGACGAATTTACCGGCACTGGCTGACAACTGCTTTTACCGGCACTCGATCACAGCTCTTCCCGATAAAGAGCCAATCCATTCTTTCCCAGCACTGGCCGGCAACTGAGAAGTACAAAGCTCCTTATCGAACCCTTCATTGGGTATTAAGATTATGTACACAAGTTGGCCCAGCACACAATTATAATTTTGACGGTAGTAAAAAAATTTAATTAATATCATAACATAATTGTATTTTCATTTCTTTGAGAGGTGGGCATAGTCTAATTTATAAACTAATTGACACTTCTATTTTTTTGTTATTTTAATCAAAACTTTATAGACAAATTTAACTTGTTATTCAAAAGGAATTATGTTGGTAGCGATAATGTTTTATTATTATAAAAGCGTTAATTTTTTTCTGTTTTCATTTAAAAATTTGATAAATAATTATAATTAAAAAGAAAGACTATGATAAAGTAGGTGGAAATTAAAAGTGCTTATATAATTGGTAGATTAAATTATTATTATATATATATATATATATAATATATATATATATATATATATATTTTTGTTTATTTTGGGAGATGTTTATATGTATGTTGTGAAATAATAATGTAGTACACCTTATGTTTATATGTATTTGGGTTTATCTTCTTTAAAAAACCTAACGGATGCAACATATTTTTCATAACTCCTATATAATTATGTGTAGATTATAACTGCTGAGGTGAGATATATTAATTTGATTATATATCTCAAATATAATAGAATTACATCTATTAATAATATCTATTATATTATTAATATCGTTGGAGTATTAATATAATAGTTTGATTAGAGGGAGTTACTAATGCATATCAAGGAATTGTTGCAGAAATCATTTCTAAAAAAGGGTGAGTTGGTTCAAGAAAAGTCCCATAAAGAAGAAGAAATTTGAGTTCTAAGGGTGCCTAAAAGCCTCACCAAATTCCTAGATCTAAAAATATGCTAGAGTCTTTCTCCTCTTTGAAGGAGTATCCAAAGAATTTCAACATTTAAGAGTGTGTAATCAATAGAAGGTAAATCTCATAACCCTACAAAGGTCATGCAAAAGTCTAGTAGAGTACCAACAAAATCCATTACCATAAGAAATGAATACCTCTCCTTTAGAAGAAGTTGAAGCATAAGCCCTACCAGAGAATATGGATAAAAATGTCCCATGATTGATTTCCCTTATACCAGAATGGCCTAGAAAATATGTGCATGACATGCCAATTCATGAGGATATCATTCTATATAAGGCCTATTTTCGAAGCAAACAATTAGGCTCGAGTTCCTCACAATATAGTCTTGGGGTTCAAACAATAGATGTCACGGTGGCCTCCATCAAAAACACCCAAAAATTAGGCCACAAGAATGTCATGGAAAGTAATGCAAATGTGAGAGGCATTCCCCCCCTGAAGTAATGAATCTTGAAAGAGTTTTCTATGTTGTTATGATTATTGTAGTCACTTTCTAATTCTTTGGTCATTGGTAGGAAACTTGTTAGTCTTAAGTGTCTATTGGATTTTAGTCTTCCTTTAAAAAAATCAAGCTATATATAACTTTTCTCATTAATAAAAAGATCCATTTATTAGAAAAAAAATAATAATTAATAATTTGGATTTTTTATTTTTTTTTGTAAAATTTACCTTTTTAAAATATTTTATTCCAACATTTCAATTCATTTTAGGATTGGATTATCTTTATTTTTAGTCCATACCGCCTACAACATAGGAATATAGTAATCAAATTTAACTCTTCACATTAATCTGTTTGCACACTAACCTAATGTTTTCCATTACTATTTCAGGAAATATGAGTCATCAACCTATCAAATAGATGCATTGGTTTTTAAAGCCAATATGAATATTTTTCATCTTGTTTAGAATCTTCCTGAGGCAAAGAGACAATATAGGTTAGATTGTTCACGGTTAAAAGTATTGGTTTCATTAGTACTTTAAAAATAAAAACTAATGTTGGCATTAGTTCTCTGGCTTGAAATGTTTGGCATGTGAGGTTGGATATGTATGTTGTTACATGAGATAGATAACCCTTTGGAGTCCTCAATCGACAATCACCAATGCACCTTCATCTAAGAGAGCTTCTAATAAGTCATCACATTATCTGTATTTTGTGTTATGTTGTCTATCCTTTCATTTTTCACCATATGAGAAGCCCCTACGATGTGTTCATTCCCTCTCACAAGCCCCTAATACTTCGAATCAGAAGCTACAAGAATTTTCCCTCCAAGTGACACTTCACTATGAGAAGAATCCATGTCTTTCAAACAAAAGAAGTTGAATGATACAAATGAAGACTCTCCTAATGATAATATATAGCTTAAAGAATGAAAATTTCTCTCCAAAGTTTCCCTCCAAAATTTTATTTCGTGTATTTTTCTCCATAATTTACTTCAACAAAATTATTAAAAAATTTTAACTATTTTTTTATTTATGAAACAATTATTAGTATAAACCATCAATTATAAAACTAAATTATATAATAAATGATTATAAAGATAACCTATTTCTTGTTAAAGATAATTGAATGACTTTTTTTGCTTTCTTGTACACTTTTGCTTTATTGCAATGTGGAAAACATAGCCGCAATGTCACATTACAATGCAATTTATCCAACGTCATAATCTGGCATTACAAAATTAGTTAACCACATTTACTAGTGTGGTTGACTATGTTCAACAAGTTTTTACTATGTTTAATGCTCAACACTCTTTAACATCGATCAAATAGAATTGTCTATTAAATTATTGATTCACATTAATAATCAAACATAGCCAACTACATTAGTCAAACAAAGTTAACCTTTAAATTCAATACTTAAATAGTTGACCATTATCAAACTTGGTGAACCCTATGTTTAACATATTTAACAAAAGTAAAATATCACTCATAGTTATCATTTGTCAATGTAACTCGACTATATTAAAGTTTATAATATTGGGTTTAATATTATGGTTGTTAATATCCAGGTTTATAATATTATAACCTATCATAATCAACTTTTAAAAACTATGCCCAACCCATACTCAACAAGAAGTCAATTCCGGAAATCGCCCTACCAGCCCAAGAAGCTGTTAGGCCTAGGCCTTGGGCTGCCGAGGTGCTGAGTGTCGATGCTATAGGAGAAAAATGGAGAAACATTTGACTCACTCCGAAGTACATAACCAATTCTAGATTGAAATCACCCAGCTAAAAGTCCACATCCAAAGCTGGTTAAAGTGACAGTTGACCAAGTTGATTGGAAGCCATACGTTTTTCCACACATAGCAGACATTTTAGTACCATAATTGGCAAAGCCAGGATTAGGCTTCATATGAGGGAAAGCATGGGTTCACTGACAGGCTGCAACATAAGGCCTCCACCGCCCCGAGTAGCTGAACGATGTATCGCCTAGTTTTAATGAATGCTTTATCTCCTAGCTATCTCTTTGAAGACCTTGGTGTGTGAAAGGTTAAAAAAAAAGGCAGTTTTGAATAGAGTTACGGTAGACAGGACCATTTTAGAGTGTTTCCAAATTGTATAACAATGGTCTCGATGTGGAGACAGTTTATAAAATGTAAATCAATTCTCTAGAGGTGGGCACATGTTGAGGTGGGCACAAGGATTGAATTCGACAACCTATCCACCCAAATCTTCATTTATTTATTTTTCAGTTCAACTATTTAATGCCTTTTCTTATTATTATTCTTTAAATTTGAGCATAACAGTAGGTAGCCTTCCATGCATGGAACGTGTCTAGATGAAAATATTTCAAAGGTGAACAAAGATCAAGTTATGGTAACGTCGAGTATGGGAGTATGTGATGGTGTAGTCGGTCGCAATTTCATTTGGAGGTACTGAGGATCAGTAACTTATGGCGAATTGATGTCAATTCCAGGGTTGGGTCTGATACCAACCAGAAACTAAGAGTAGTCATCGACAAACCAAGGCAGGCCAAATACTCAAATGTTAAGGTGAGCAAACATCTCTATATCACATTCTCCTGATATCATCGTATGTATTCCTTTAAGTCACACGATTAGGTGGACTCGATTCTTGGCAACAGTTAATGTTTTTTGGAGTTTCTGAAATTTATATTTTTAAATTTCGAAGTAACGAGATAATCTCTTTTGCGGGGATTTATTTTGATTTGAAAACTGAAATTAGCTTTTCCTTGTGGTATGGAGAGGTTTATAGCATGTCCAGGTATAATTTAAGCACATATAGGTAGAGATTTTGATGTTTTGAATAGCTTGAATGTTCAGATCTTGGCTGTTGTCAATTGGTTGAGAGATGTCCATTATTTAAAGTTATAGGTCCGGAGTGATAAAATCGCCATTGGTTTTCTTTTGAGGATCACATGCATGTTGTCCAAACGAAACATGTTCCTTGGAACCAAATGGATCGCTTAGAAAATATTTCTATTATTTGTTTCCTACATTTATTTTATGATGGCGTAATTTGTTTAGCCACGATCTTTAAAATAATGTTTTCTTTCTTCAATTAAGGAGATACCATGATTTTGTTCATGTGTGCTCTCCCCCTTTTTAAGGAAATGTACTAAAGTTTGCGATAGCTTAGAGAGGAGAGGCTTTCTAAGGATGATAAAATGATCCGTAGATGTTTCTTCATGGTGATTTTCATTTACTGAATCTTATTTTAAATGATTTATCAAGTTAGATGAGTCATTGATATTGAATTGGTTTTGTTTTGGTTCAAATTTGGTTAGAATTTGTTCATTTTGGTGTCTCTCCTTTGGGATAGTTTCAGATCTGCATGAAGCTTTTTTAGACACATTACTTACTCCAGGTGAGTAAGTTTTTTTGCTTTTTTCTCTGTCAACGGTTTATAGGCTTAGTTTGATATGATAACCATAAAATAATATTAGATAGGCTTAATTTGATAGGATAATCATGAAATAATATTAGATGACTAATTAAAGCATAGCTAAATAAAAAGGTTAGCTTAGGTTTAAGAGCTAAATCATTAGATCGAGCGAAATAGTATGTGTCGAACATTTGTTTGTATTACTGCTTGGATATTTTCTTATTCTTGGTAAATCAATTTATTATGCCATAAGGCGTAAGGCGTTTCCCTGTGAGATCAACTCCCCTCTCTGCTTACTTGTCATCTTGTAAGCCACACGATTATGTGTTAGACGATTGAAACAATTTCGAGCGTTGATTCAAAAGGAAAAGGGTTGCCCAAAGGGTTTGGGCGTTTTCATTTGTCACAGCGTCGAATAGTTTCATCCACGCACTGTGTTAAAGCATCTTCATTCTGAGCAGGTGATTGTGCAGGTATATTCAATTATTTGGTTTACACGGTTTCCATGACATCTGTCTGTTTAGACGGTTTCCATGGCGTATTATAATATGATATCTGTCTGTCTGTCTTGCTACGATTTTTCTCTTAAAATCAATCTATATATGATGGCAGAAACGGGATTCGGAAAAATGGCTGATGAAGCATCTTATTTAAAGTGGAATCCCTTCGATGGACCCATTGCTAGCGACAGACATTAAGAAATCAGCTTCAAGTGGAACTCTGGTCTGGGAGTTCCGGGAGCATTCCTCGTAAGGAATATGCATTCACGACAGTTCTTTCTCAAATCTCTAACTCTGGATATCCCTGGTCAAGGTAAACTACGCTTTAAGTGCAATTCGTGGATTACACCCTATGAGACCAGCAAAATTGATCGTATTTTCTTCTCTAACAAGGTATGGCGTATTTATATGTTCTCAAGCATTCTATGAAACTGTCTGGTTACGAAACTGTCTATTAGAGATTAGGTGACAAGTAGTCTGCCATTTTTTTATTGTTTAAGGGCATGGACATTTGGGTTTCAGATTATGAAATTTATTAGATACGCCAGGTTCGTAATTGCAGCTAGGGATTATAATGTTCAACAGGCATGAGTCTGGTGGAGGAGAGAATAACATGGTAGCTGATATTACTAATTAGAGCTTGAAATAAATTTGAATGCAGATCCCAAATCTGAAAGCCGGCCCAGTGGTTCAGAAGTGACCTTTATTCCGCCAGATGAAAGGTTCCCTCACACGGATTTCACTGATTTTGGAGCCCACACCACCAATGCTTTCACCAATCTGATTGTGCCTGAGATTACGGAAGGTTCTGAAAATGCGTTCAAAACATTCGAACAAATTGAACAGCTCTACGTCTGGGGATTTCAAAGTCGATATAATTCCCTTGAGAAACTTCTTAGACATGAGAATCCTCTTCAGATTGTCCATGGATTACTAGAATCTGCAGAGGACAATCCACTGATAGAGTTTGCACGACCTCAAGTTTTTGCAGGTGAGAATATGTTAATATTTTACGTCCATTTAACTCAACTATTTGTTTGCATGGCTCGAAAAATTTCTCAAACTATTTGTTTCTCGGGCACAAATAATTTCTTTACTTGAAATGAATTTTGGCAACCATAGGTAATAAGAGCGCGTGGAAGGCCGATCTTGAATATGCAAGACAGGCGCTAGCTGGTTTGAATCCGATGGTAATTCAATGCTTACAGGTAATTGGATGAGTCCTTTATGTACGAATAGGCTAAGGATCTGTGATGGCATTTTGTTCAAAGACGCCGATAATTAGGTTTTAAGTGTGACAGACATTTCCCCCGTCCAACAACTTGGACCCAAATATCTACGGTCCACAGAAGAGTTCAATCACCGAGCCACACATCGAAAAGTTCCTCGAGGGCCTTTCTGTGCAGCAGGTTGATCGTCGCGCTTTCCCTCAAACTTACACTCTCTTCTCCATTGCTTTTTTATAAGTATTTCCAATAAATCAAATCTATCTATGTTGATGTAGGCTTTTGCATCAAAGAGGGTGTTTATTCTGGACTACTATGATGCATATATGTTGTATGCCCAACGCATCAATAAGCTACCAGAGGGGAGTAAACATATGGCAGTCACACACTTTTCTTCCTCACAAACGAGGGAGTGCTGAAGCCCGTGGCCATTGAATTGTGTTTGCCTCCCACCGTTGAACAGGAATTAGGTGTTAGAAACGTGTACACTCCTGCTGAGGAGGGAACAGAAGAAGGAGCGTTATGGTTACTGGCAAAAGCTCATGCTCGTGTCAACGATGCGGGTTACCATCAATTTAGTCATTGGTAAACATTCTTGCTTATATTATAATAATATCGACTATATTATTCTTTTAATTTATTAATGTTAAATCTAAAAGTATCCTTATTTAAATTTAGACTTTTTAAGTTCTGACAATCCAATCCTATTCTATTCTATTATTCTCGCTGATATGTGAAATATAGCTTATCAATTATCATTGATTCATACATGATCCACCAGTAATGGTAAACCTAATAGATATATAACATAATTCACAGCGTCGAATAGTTTCATCCGCGCACTATGTGTTAAAGCATCTTCATTCTCAGGAATTTGAAGCTTTGTGGGCATCAAATTCAGCGAAATTGCAGCGATCATACTTCTTATTCCGGTGCAGGAGAGGACTTCCGGTGCAGGAGATGACGAAGATGGTGAGCAGACAATGCATTGGTGGGAATCGTGGAAAGCTGAAATGGGAATGGGTGTTGCAATTGGGTTTGGAACTGTCATCGGAGTGCTAGCTTTGAGCAGGCGATTGTGCAGCGGTACTGCAACTTTGTTGATAGCATTTTGGGCTTCTGAAGCTTTGACCATCGTGTATAGTTTCCAGTGGCTGCCTGCCCAGGGTTGGATCTGTGAACTTGGCTGGAATATCAAGCAGCCATAAGTACTTTCAATATAATGAAGGATTTGTATCATTTAAATTAAATTATTTTTTAAATTTATCCTTTATATTAAATTATATTATTATGATAAATTATATTATTATGAAGGATTTGTATCATTTAATTTTTTTTTTTTTTAAGTTTATCCTTTATATTAAATTATATTATTATTATTACTTGTAAAAATTAGGACGCCTACCGGTCCAGGTTTCGACAAGTTGAACATTGCTGGACTATACTAAACTCTATGAATGTCGTGTTTTTAGTGTAATTAAGGATTTGATATCATGTAAATTAGATTTTTTTCATATTAAATTATCTTTTATATTAAATTAAATTAAATGCCATCACCCCCTGACCGAGCTGGGATAGGACCTCCTTTTTTAGAATATAGAAAGATGGACTTCAGTTCACCTCTATTCTAGAGAATAATTTGGAGATTGCCATGAAACTGCAAGTTCCTAAATATGTCAAGAACAGAGTTATAGAAATACAAGACCATTATTGTGAGATTTGTCCATTATAACCAGCGCAACCACTACCTACAGTGTCAATATTTACAGGTTTAATGGGTACCATTGGCCGAGCTACCCAAGATAGCTCCAAATCAACAAGGCATGGCTGTTTTTCGTGGAATAAACAAGGCAATAATTCATCCAGAGCCTTAATGCAATTATAAGTTGTTGGGTTTTCCCATTATGAAACCACAAAGATTTGCCATCCTACACCAAAAGGAACTCATTTCAACTTTAACCAGACCGATGACCCAACAAATATCGATGAGAATCACCAACCAAAAAAAAAAATCAAAAGAGTTGCATGGTACCATCCAACTTAGCGAACCAAAGTCTAGAATACAAGGCTCAGGCTACCCCTTCTTACATGAGTAGAGAAAGGTTTTGCCGATTCAAATGAGTTATCTTTCCTGAAAATTCCCTATCCTAGCAGAAACTTGAAATGCTAGGCCTAACTTGAAATTGAATATATTTTTCACAGATGAAGCAAAGACAAGAGATAAAAGTCCATAATGTCATTACAAATCAAACTTGAATGTTCTGTTTGGACATTATGAAACCACAGACACTCCTCATCCTACGCTAAATGAGAACTCGTATCATTTTATCAAGACAGATGACAAAAGACTCATCAGCGTTACCAAGAGGTGCCGCATCTCATCAGCCTTCTGTGCCTTCAAGTAGGAATCAACCAAAGTGACATAAGTAGCAGCATTGGGCTTCCACCCATAGCCCAACATCTCAAGCGTATATTTTCCTGCCTCCTGAAGCATTCCACCCTGGCACAACCCCTGAATGAGAACAGAGTAGCTATAGGAATTTGGCAAGATCGTTTGATCATTTGATAAGATCTGTGCAGGAGAAATGTTGGTCGGTCATACAAGAGCTCTATTTATGGATGAAATTTCAACCGGATTGGACAGTGATACGACTTTCTAGATCATCAAGTGTTTTCGCCAAATTATCCATCTCTTGGATGCGACAATGTTGATCTCTCTTCTGCAGCCTGCCCCTGAAACATATAAATTATTTGATGACATCATCTTAATTTCTGAAGGAGAGGTGGTTTATCAAGGACCTCGAGAATCTGTGCTTGATTTCTTCAAGTCCATGGCCTTCAAGTTCCCAGAAAGAAAAGGGGTTGCTACTTCTTATATGAAGTATAATTTCTGATACAATTATGTTTTGTCTTGTGGATTGAGAGTGGTAGTTACAAACTAACATCTATATCTCAAAACAGAAAGATTTACAACATTTTCACGGATATGATTGTTGTGGAGCTTGATAACTTTGTGAGCTACAACTTATCAGTGTTCCTTTCTATCTATTTACAACATTAGTGATTAAATGGATTGATTAAATTTGTGTTGCAAATAGCCCTCGTTAGATTTCACTTCTTAATTGTGTTTGCGCTGAAGCTACAAGTTCTGAGTAAATACTCTAGCTGTCAAATAGATACCAGAAGGAACCAGTGTAGATTGGAATTTGTAGTGTTAGCAAAGATGCCTTCATTGGTGGCAATTGACATATATGAGGAGGGGGTATCTGCAGTGAAGATTCGTCCACCCACTGTTGTGTTACTCTTTGATCCACAATCTATAAGGTAGTTATCATGTGAAGTTGAAACCCCATTCTGATAAAATGACAATAAAAACAACACATAAATGCACACAATGATTGCCATTTCCTTCACTTCTTTCTCTATAGCCCAATTGTGTGGTTCTCTCTTTTCTCTGCACCCAAATTATAGGATTCTCGTTGTGTCTCTTTCTTCCTCTGCACCTCTAGGCAATTCCAAGAGTCTATAACTCTACCCAGATTTCCACCCTGACCATTGAACTGATGTCGTCACCCCCTCACCGAGTTGGGATAGGACCTCCTTCTTTAGAATATAGAAAGATGGACTTCAGTTCACCTCTATTCTAGAGAATAATTTGGAGATTGCCATGAAACTGCAGGTTCCTAAATATGTCAAGAACAGAGTTATAGAAATACAAGACCATTATTGTGAGATTTGTCCATTAGAACCAACGCATATAACCACTACCTACAGTGCCAACACTGCTCTTCTAACTTTCTACCACATCATCAAATGGCCATTACATCAAGTCCTCGAATGATGGCTTTGCAAATGAAAGCAGAGTAGGACTGCAATTAATTTTTCATGGACTAAAAGCAATGTATGCATACAATAAATATTGATATGTTTAAAAACAGTATGCAAAGATCAGAATGAATGTAAGAACCAGCATGAAAAAGGTTTTGCAGCCCTGAATTTATGGAAAAGTCTTTTTGGAAGACTCACGCGGTTTTGAAGCTTTCTATGTCTACTCAGAATTCTTTTTGGCCCAAAACTTTCAATGTCATATGACATCAGAAAAATGGAACCTTATCTCTCAGTAAGCGATTTTGAAGCTAAGAAGCTTGTATCAGGATCCCAAAGTCTCCCAAGGGTGTCATTGTCAGGGGTAATCAATGGTCCTCCCATATTAAGTCTGTAAATTGTTTCAAAAGCATGCTCAGATAGACCACTGTAAGTATTAGGCAGGGGCACAGCTTGAGTTGTGTCTGAAACAAGAGTGTTCGGCACAGAAACAACTTCAATGGCATTGACAAACGCAAAGGAATTATTGGAGGGAATAAATGTCAGGACCAATGTTTGTTCATTTACATTGATGAGATATTCCTTCATCACAATTGAACTATTGGATTTGGAAATTGTACAATAGACCAGAGTCTTGGGTGGCTACTGAAAATATGGCACTTGTAAGATTGTACATTTGATAAGAGAATGGAAAGAAATGTAAATGTACCCATTGTCTGCCCTGGTGCCCAATACTAAAGGTATAGGATGACTTCTTAGTAAATACTCTAGCTGTCAAATAGATACCAGAAGGAACCTGTAGATTGGAATTTGTA
>APFE031505430.1:62007-73548 GCA_000404065.3 Pinus taeda
CTCTTCATTGTAAATTTCCCAAGCAGTTTGTTCCAACATTTCAGATTTCAATAAATAAGTTGTCTTGTCATTGTTTTATCTCAGAGGGACATGGTTATAAATACTATGCAGGGGGACTTTTTCTGTCCAAGAAGACCATGCTACTAGCACCAGCAGTAATGGGACTTGTTTAGACACACAAAAAGGGACCTGTTAAGAAATTGATATTTCAAGATTACTTCAACACAGCTTCAGCAAGTTTCTACAAAGGCAGGTTGCTGAGCACCAAGACTCCATCATGCACCCAAGCTCAACAGCACCTGTATGCACATAAAGAATTGCATGAACATCTTCAGTATTTCAGAGGGACCTGTTGCATTCAAATCTACCTCAGGGGACCTGTTATGAACAGCAAAGAAAGTTAAACAATAGTCAAGAGGCTAGCTCTACTCAGCATGCCAATGCAACAGCAGTCAAACAAAAGTGTAATACGCTCCTTGTTCTTAACATTTAATTTCTTGGATTAATTTTTAATGTTAATTCTAATAACTATGACTGTTATGATTAATTTCAAGGGCACATTTTTCTCATCATCCCTTATCTCCCTAATTCTTCCCTACTTCAACCTACTTCCTACTTCTAAAGTCCATTAACCCTTCATTTCAACGTCTTTTCTACGCATTCTATAGCCATACCAACCTCCTAAATCCATACCTCCACTTGGCCGAGTACCAACAGGATACGTGGTGATTTTTTTAAAAGAGAAATTATATAAGGGTAAGAAATAGGAGGCCTATTCATTATTTTGCATGCGGCCGAATGATGATTTCACCACCCGACACACCTAAGTGATTTAGGGGACTCCATCATCAGTGCGGTATATACGCTCCCAACGCTCCCATAATAGCAGTTGTGCAAGCGGCATCATTATTCCTCTGTTTTCAAAAATGAACACACTCTGAGGAGAAGGAAGTTGGTCATTTCACTCATTTTTCAGGATCGCTTACGTTGGCACATAATCCTGTGGCCTCCACAGTAAGGACCGAAGGCAGTGAGCGCCATCCGATTTCGACTCCCACCAAGTTACACAACAGTCGACCCAGCATCACATTGGACACTAAGGGAGCGATGCTATCAGGTAATAAATCAAAACTTCCTTGTTAAATTTGCAAGTTAAGAGCTCGACCCTCCGCCAAGATGACAAATAGGGTCGAGCCAAGTGTGTTCGATAGCTCCCAATACCATGAAGACTGCATTTTGATTCTTAGAGAAATACAGTGGTTGCCCTTTTTGGAGAAATTCCATGGAAGCAACGAAGAGGTTGCTAAGCAATTTGCCTTCACATTTAATGGGGAGAAATCCCTGATAAGCAATTTCTCATTCAGAGTTTCAGAAGACACCATCGCCCAAGCAATAGGGATTAGCCCAGAGGGGGAAAATTATTTTAAGACCAAGCAATTCAAAGAGAAATCGTGGACCCAATTCATGTCTCGGTCCAGAGTCTCAGCGGTTAACTGGAAGAAAGGCATCCCAAGAAGCTGGTTGGTGCATCCTTGGGATGAAATGGTTTACATACTTCAAAAATTTGTAACCTGTGAAGGCCACTACAGCATTGTTTAATTATACCATATCAAGTTGTTGCTACACTTGAAAAGGCAATGTGTTATCAGTTTACCATATTTCCTATTGCAGAGCCTAACCAAGATGTCAAAGACCATCCAGAAGCAGAAAGGAAATGAAGGCAAGAGCTTATATCACTTTGCTTTAGTCAAAATTTTTATCGAGCATGAAATGTAAAGAAGAGGGAAAACATGGAAGGAGTTCTTAGCTGCCAACCAAATCAGAGATGAGGAAGACAAAGAAGAATCACAAGAAAACTCGGGATAAATGAAGGACATTGATGAGGAGATCCCAACATCATCCGAAGCAAACAAGATACCTCCACCTGTGAGCAGCATAAGGACTAGACAAATGAGAAAGGAGGATGCTAAGAAGGCAGAACAAGACAAAGTTTTCACCACTTACTCAAGGAGAACAAGAAGGACACCAAAAGTTCAGTTGGAAGAAGACTAACCCGAATCCAATGCACCTATACAGATGGATATTCAGAGCAGTGACCATTCACCACCAGGGCCAGGAGTCGATGTAGATGTTGAAAGCCATTCACCCAGAGGACCAGGAGATGATACAGAGGTCAAAAGTAATAACAAACAAGAAAAAGGGTCACCACCTCCCAATAAGAAGCAGAAGAAGCTGGAGAAACAAATTGAAAAATTAAAGGAAGAGCTCATGGAGGCTAACAAGCTGGAGAAAGTTATTAAGAAAGAAAATGAAATTCTCCGAGCGCAGTGTAAAGAAATTCAAAAGAAAAATGAAAAGTTAAAGGAGTGAGTCAATGAGCTAGAAGCCGAGCAAACAGATATTTTCAAGTGGGCCACCAAGTGGTACAATCAAAAGAAGACCCTCAAGGAAAAATACAAAAGACTGAAGGAAGAGCTCCATGACCAGAAAGATGCCCAGGTGAAAAAGAATGTAGACACATTTCTCAAGGCAGCAGAGGCACAGGCAAGGACCGAGTTCAAAGGAAGCACTTCAGGGTTAGCATGAGGACATGCTAATTCATTAAGTCAGGGAGAGATGTTGGTACCATTCCATGACCCCTTTTTCCCTCCCTAAACATGACATTTGCCTACCTATTTTCATCATTTATCTCTCAGATCCCTTGCAAATTGATTAATTAATAGTCTTATAGTTATTAAATTGCATTGAAATTGATTAAGGGTTTTGTGTTAACGAATTAGGAGTTTTTGGCAAAAAGACTACAGGAAGTTCCAACATCCTGTAAATGGCTTATTGTTTGACATGTGGCATGACAGCCAGGCCAGAGCGAAGCGTATGGATGAAAAATGGAATGTCCAAGCATGGACGAGCACCTATCCCGCAGCGGAATCAACCCTCCTACATGCGCGGTCAACGACGGTCAACTATGGCATGTTGGCGACAAAGGCAGCAACAGCACATAGTCCAAATCGATTTTAGTTTGTTTCCTTTTTTTTATATGTCAGCTAGGATAGAAACATTTTCAAAATTGTGTTTTGGTAAAAGCGGCAACAACCGCTCATGAATTTACATCCGTTTTCAAGGGATGTCAAAACCATATGTAAATATAGTTCTGAACCAGTTGTATAAGGATTATCGTTATTGTTACTTCACGAACAGAGTTTCAATTTTAATACAAAAAGACTTGCATTACAGTCACGGTTGCATTGTTTTGATTTGGTGATCGTTGGATAACAAGCCCAGTATACCAAGAACGCGGACGGGCCCTCCGTACATGGTATACTGTTGTTATTTTATTGCATTTACAGTCAGGGTATTTGGTATTGATATGCGCAGTGATTAAATCGATTCATGTTTATGTTTATATAGTTATGAATGCGCTTGTTTATATGTTTATGCATGCGCTTGAATAGATTATCACTTGGATCGTGAATCATATCCTGTAAGGGATTCGATCCAGTGTTATCTTGTAAAGCACTGTCATGAACTTTATGTTTATGATTTCATCTTGCATGACTGTTAATGAATGTTAATGAATGTTGAGTAGCCACTGAACAGAGGTTTTATGTATGATGTCTCTGTAAGGAGACCAAAATCTTTAATTACAGTGATACACAGCGTTTTATGAATTGAATCTTAGTTGATAGTGATACATAGGGTGATTTAGTTTGATATTAAATCGAATCATAGCATTGTAATTAGGAAAATTAGACTTAGATTACATCCTTTATGTCTATATATTTTAGGCACACGCCTCTAAGTCTACGCACCCTGGTCAATAATAAATATAGCCCAGTCTAGCACCCTAGATAGGACACTACATTTTGGCGCCGTTGCCTGGGAGGCGTACTTAAAGGATTTTTAAAAAAAGAAAAAAAGAAAAAAAATTTCAATAGGCAAAAATAAACAAAAACACAGTTAAAATCATGTTCATTTATGCCTACGTTTAGAGATAGTCAGGGTAGATTCATAAAAACCCCCCACCATTCAAAAACTAACCCATCATCATCAGGAGCAGATTCTGTAAAGAATTCAACACCAGCTGAGGAGAACATCATCCAAGCATTAGAGGATAAACAAAAATCAGGACAAATACTTACTCTCATCGAAAGGAAAACTTTATTAACACATAAATCACAGAAGAGGGACTTTCCTAGGTCTTCCACACAAGGATAAAGTAGCACAGTGACTGAACACTCTTTCCTTAATCGCCTCTTTGAAACAAGTGACTCTGATACAGAGAAACCTATTAAAATGGTTGAGGAAGGAGATGGATTAGTACCACATCAAGGACATAGAGATGAAGAAGAGTCAACTTTTCCTTTTCCTATACATGAACCACAAGAAGATGATGAGATCAAAATGAAAAACATACCCCCATCCGTGCTACCTAACTTTTATGGTATGGCTTCAGAAGATCCAGACTCATTCTTGTTCGAGTTTGACATTGTATGTCGGACATATGGCTATACTGATGATGCCCATAGGCTCAGACTTTTTCCAGTGACACTAAAGACATCAGCCTTAAGATGGTTCATGAGGCTTGGTGAGCATACTATCACTGATTGGGATGGTATGAGAAGATTATTTCTAAGGAAATATCAACCCTACTGCAGATCTGAAGACTCTAAAGATGACATCTTTAGAATGAGCCAACAAGAGGATGAAACCTTAGAGGAATACTTAGAACGGTTTTTCTACAACTTACAAAAATCTAAACACCGAACTATGCCTCTTGATCTGATCCGCACAATATTCTTGAAAGGTATCCTAGAGGAATACATGGATGACCTTAACTTGATGGGTAAAGGTGACATTTCTGTTTTACCCTTTGAAGAAATCGCTGATCTATGCGAAAATTATTCAAGGAGTAAAGCTAAAATGGGAAAAGGAACCCTGTCATCCAAGGTCACGAAGTCTGCTTCAGCAAGTGTCACAAGGGCTGAGATAGGGAATCTGTTAGAAGAATTTAAAATAGATTTGTTAAGCACAATAGGGAACCAAATTGACACTCTAAAAGCTAAAAAGAAACAAGAAGCTGAAGATTAGGTAATGGCTATTTTCTGCCCAAAGTGCCGGAAGAAACATGCATTAAAGGACTGTCCACTAGAAAAAATTCAAGTTTGTGCTTTCTGTACTGAACAACATGATATATTTAACTGTCCTAAAGTTAAGGCTTTGCAGAACTGTAACATGGCAGCTAATGCAGATATGGAAAATGTGTATTACATGGGCGCAAAAAGACCATGGCAGCCAAGGCCAGCACCTCAATGTATGTTCCCAAATCAAAATTTGCAATTTCCTGTAAATGATCAAATGTATGCACAGAACTCATGGAATGTACCCATGCCATGGCAGCACCAAAACAAACCACAGCAACAATGGAGACCATCTCAACAGTACTCTCAATATTATCATACATATCCTCAACCATACCCACCATATTCACAACCATATCAACAATACCATCAACTATATCCATCACATTCTCAACCATACCAGCAGTATCCTCAGCAAGCTGTTTATCCACCTCAACCTACTCAACAAGCACTGCCTGCTCCTCCACCAATAAATCCACCAAAACTGCAATTTCCAGCTAACTCACAACCTTCCAGACCCACTCAAATTCCTGCTCAAACTGTCCCAAATCCGAATAATAGAGCAGAGAGGCCAGCCTATAATGTAGAAGAGGGAACCCCATATCCCACACTACCCTTGCAAAATATCAACTTGAGGTCTGGTAAGGTACTCCAGAAAGATTCTCCAATGACAGATAGGCGAGAAGAAAACATAGAAAATGAAAATGAAATGACAAATCCAAGGAAATCAAACAATGATACCAGAGATAAGCAAATGCAACCATTGCATCCACCTTTTCCAGACCGATTGGTCCAAATCAAACCTCCACTATCTATACCACAGTTTGATGTCTTAAATGAGCTCAAAAATGTCTACATAAAAATTCTGCTACTGCAAGCTATAAAAGACATTCCCATATACACTAAATCCATCAAAGACATGTGCCTCAAGAAGCCTGCTAGAAAAAGGATTGATCCTCAAACCATTCATGTTATAGGACATTTAGCAGGCCTTATGACCAATACCATCTCCATAGAAAAGTATGTTGATCCTGGCATTCCCAAAGTGACCACCATCATTAACAACATACAAATTCCAAACACTTTGATAGATCTTGGGGCTGCAATTAATGTCATGACTTTTGAAACCATGAGAACATTCTAGCTTACAAATTTGCAACATACAACGATTATTCTCGAACTAGCTGATAGGTCTAAAGTGATTCCTAAAGGGATTTTGGAAGACATAATTGTCTCACTGGACTCTTGGGAGTATCCGGCGGACTTTTTAGTTCTCCAACCCAAATCCAATTTAGGAGGGCACCCTATCATTCTTGGTAGACCATGGTTAGCGATTGTTGATGCATTTATAGGATGTCGATCTAGCAACATGATCATCTCAAGAGGGACTGAAAGAAAACAACTCACCCTCTACCCATCGGCACAATCACCAGCAGTAACACATAATTTGTGGCTTGATGATAAATTCAATGATAAAGAAGAAGTACAATCTGTTTTTAGCATTGACCAAATCTATGATTTCCAAGAACAAAACAATAATGATTTGGTAGAACTATTTCTTTCTCAACCTGATATTTCCGAAAATTTGAGACGTGACCAATATCATGCTGCAGATGTACTTTTAGCCCAAAATTTTCAGGAAACATGCACAATTCAATCTTTGCAAACCACATTTCACGACATCATTCCAGTTCAATCCATCACCAACACACAGAGTCAGGTTATAGAGATTAGTCCAGGGAAAACTCTGAACATAGGGAATCATCTAGAATCATCTCAGCAAGAGAAATTAATCTGACTCTTGAGAAAGTACCAGAAAGCCTTTGCTATGGACTATACCGATATGCATGGGATTCACCCTGACACATGCACTCACCATATTTACACATATAATACTATCAAACCAGTGAGGCAACCACAGAGAAGAATGAACCCCATGCTCCAAGATATTGTCAGAGAAGAGTTGCAAAAACTATTGAGAGTTAATTTCATATATCCTATTTCTGACAGTCAGTGGGTATCCCCATTGGTTACAGTGCCGAAGAAAAATGGTAAGTGGCGCATTTGTGTTGATTACAGACACAACTGAACAAAGCAACGCTCAAAGATTATTTCCCACTACCATTTATTGACCAAGTGTTAGACACCCTAGCTGGGAAATCATCATTTTCTTTTCTTGATGGTTTCAATGGCTACAACCAGATCAGGATAGCCTCAGAAGACCAGGACAAAACCACATTCACCTGTCCTTGGGGCACTTATGCTCACAATGTTTTTCCGTTTGGACTTTGCAATGCTCCAGCTACATTTCAGAGAGCTGTATTAGCTATTTTCGTTGATTTAGTTCATGATTGTGTTGAAGTTTACATGGATGATTTTTCAGTATATGGCAATTCATTTGAACATGCATTAGAGAACCTTGAGAGGGTTTTGAAAATATGTATTGAAGCTAATCTGTCCCTCAGCAATGAGAAGTGTTTTATGATGTTGAACGAAGGGATAGTGTTAGGGCACTATATTTCTTTTCAAGGCATCAAGGTTGACCCAGCAAAGATCCAGATCATTGTTGATTTGCCAATTCCACATAATCAAAGAGAGGTAAGAAGTTTCCTTGGGTATGCAAGCTATTACAGAAGGTTTATTGAACATTTTAGTAAAATAGCTTTACCTTTGTTTAAACTTCTTTCAAAAGATGTACTTTTCAGTTGGAATGAGAACTGCCAACAAGCATTCAAACTACTCAAAAAGAAGTTATCAACCGCACCAGTCTTGAGGGGGCCTAATTAGAGCCTACCATTTCATATCTTTACAAATGCATATGACACTGCAGTGGGTGCATCATTAGGCCAAAAAGTGGAATATTGTACTTATGCCATTGACTTCATTAGCAAAAATCTAACACCTGCAGAGTTAAACTACACAGTCACAGAGAAGGAAACAGTTGCTATCATATATGCTGTGAAAACATTCCGACATTACATAACTGGTTATGAAGTCTTTTTACATACTGACCATTATGCCATTAAACATTTAATGAATAAACCAATAACTAGTGGCAGAGTTACCAGATGGTTATTATTGTTATAGGAATTTAACATCACAGTGTTAGATAGACCAGGTAAAGAGAATCAGGTGGCAGATTTTCTTTCTAGACTGCAAAATCCAGGTGAGGTTGTTCCAGTTGAAGATTCTTTTCCAGATGAAAATTTATTTGCAATTTCCGTAGTAAATCCTTGGTATGCTGATTTGGCCAATTATTTGTCTACAGGAAGGGCACCTCCACACTTTACTGCAAAGGAGAAGAAGAGACTAGTCAAACAAAGTGCTAGATATTCATGGCTTAATGACGATTTATTTTACATTGGTTATGATATGATCATTAGAAGATGTGTAAGAAATGATGAGGTAATTGATATTTTAAAATCTTGCCATGATGAACCGTGTGGTGGGCATTTTGCAGCTAAGCAGACAACATTCAAAGTTCTTACTCTTGGATACTACTAGCCATCCATTTTCAAGGATCCCAAGAAGTATGTGAAGAGTTGTGACAGCTGCCAAAGAATGGGCAGGCCAACAGCTACAGACGAGATGCCTCTTCAGCCCCAAGTTCACTTAGAGCCATTTGAAAAATGGGCTCTAAACTTCATAGGACCCATTGACCCAACCTCCAATGGTAAGAAGTACATCTTAGTATCTATTGATTACGTTGCAAAGTGGGCTGAAGCAAAAGCACTGGTTAGAGCCACCGAACACACAGTTGTAAATTTCCTTTTTGAAGAGATTTTTGTCAGGTATGGAGTGCCAAGGGAGATAGTGACTGATCAAGGTACCCAATTCACCTCAAAATTGGAAGGACATCACAGACAAATACCAAATCAAGCATAGGAGAAGCACACCTTACCATCCACAGGCCAATGGGCAGGTGGAATCCCCAAACAAAACTTTGGAAGGCATCATTAGTAAAATTGTTGCAATGAACAGGAAGAATTGGGAAGAGAAGCTCAAAGATGCACTCTGGGCTTACAGAATCACATGGAAGGATACTACAGGATTTACACCATACGAGTTGGTGTATGGGAAAGAGGTAATGCTTCCTATTGAGTTTCAAATACATACTTTTAAATTGGCTGTAGATTTGCAAATTGACTTGGACCAAGCACAACAAGAAAGAATTCAGCAGTTGAATCAGCTGGATGAAATGAGGCAGCAAGCAGAGGAAACCACAATCCTCATGCAAAAACAAAGGAAGCAGTGGCATGATGCACATATCAAGAATAAGAAGTTCAAGGAAGGTGACTGGGCTTTACTTTTTGACTCTAAGTTCAAAGATCATAAAGCCAAGTTTACCACCCATTGGATGGGCCCATACCAAATTGTCTAGGCATATGACAATGGTTCAGTGAAGCTCACAACTATTGATGGAGAAGTTCATTCCTTTACTGTCAATGGTCATCGACTGAAACTATACACTAAGCCCACCAGCAAGCAAAATTTTCTCCAAATAGTATCTCAACAAAGAGAGGTGGAGATACTGCAACCCTCAGCTGTAGTATCCCTGCCTTAGTTTATTTTCTTTCAATTTCGAAAAAAAAGAAATTAAAAAAAAAAAAAAAACTAAAAAAAGAATTAAAAAAATATATATATTATAATATCTATATATAATATATAATATATATATATATAATATATATATATATATATATCATATATATATATATATATATTAGATATTATTATATAAATATATATAATATATAGATATATTATATATGGGTTAGATTGTGAAAACCAGTATCTGGCAACACTCTAACCAATTCCTACTTGAAACCATTCATTGGCGGGAAGAATTCTCTTCTTTTGTTCACTGTTTACTTTCTCAGCTAAAATAATGACTTGAGGAAAATCCAACTTTTGTGGGGGAGAGAAGCATCAGCATTTTGTTCTTTTATCTCTCCGTTCTTTTATCTCTCCATTGTAAATTCTTAAAGATTTCTCATCTCCTCACTGTAAATTTCCAAAGCAGTTTGTTGCAGCATTCCAGATTTCAATAAATAAGTTGTTTTGTCATTGTTTTATCTCAGAGGGACCTGGTTATAAATATTATGCAGGGGGACCTGTTCTATCCAGAAGACCATGCTATCAGCACCAACAATAATGGGACCCATTTAGACACATAAAAGGGACCTGTTAAGAGACTGTTATTTCAGGGTTACTTCAACACAGCTTCAGCAAGTTTCTACAAGGATTCATAGGTTGCTAGGCACCAAGACTCCATCAAGCACCCAAGCTCAAAGTACCTGTATGCATATAAAGAGCTGCATGAACATATTCAAATTTTTAGAGGGACCTGTTGCATTCAAATCTACCTTAGGGGTCCTGTTATGAACAACAAAGAAAAGTTAAACAATAGTCAAGAGACTAGTCCTACTCAGCATGCCAATGCAACAACAGTCAAACAAAAGTGTAACATGTTCCTTGTTCCTAACATTTAATTTCTTAGATTAATTTTTAATGTTAATTTTAATGACTGTGAATGTTATGATCGATTTCAAGGGAACATTTTTCATCATCCCTTATCCCCCTGATTCTTCCCTACTTCAACCTATTTCCTACCTCTAAAATCCATTACCCCTTCATTTCAACCTTGTTCTATGCATCCTACAACCATACCAACATCCTCCATTTGGCCGAGTACCAACAGGACACGTGGTGATTGTATTTTTAAAATATATAAAGGTAAGAAACAGGAGGCCTATTCCTTATATTTCATGCGGCCGAATGATGATTCCACCACCCGACGCACCTAAATGATTCAGAGGACTCCATCATACCTCAGTATTACATATACGCTCCCAGCGCTCCCATGATAGCATTTATACAAGAGGTATCATTATTCCCCTGTTTCCAAAAATGAACATGCTCTGAAGTAAAGAAAGTTGGTCATTTTACTATCATTTTTCAGGTTGTTTATGTTGGCGTATAATCCCGTGGCTTCCACAATAAGGACCGAAGGCAATGAGCACCATTCGGTTTCGAATCCCACCAAAGTTACATGACAGTCGACCGAGCATCACATTGGATACTAAGGGAGCGACGCCATCAGGTAACAAGTCAAAATTTCTTTGTTAAATTTGCAAGTTAGAGCACGACCCTCTGCCAAGATGACAAATAGGGTCGAGCCAAGCGTGTTCAATAGTTCCCAATACCATGAAGATTGCATTTCGATTCTCAGAGAGATACAATGGTTTCCCTTTTTGGAGAAATTCCATGGAAGCAACGAAGAGGTTACCAAGAAATTCGATTTCACATTTAATGGGGAGAAAGCCCTAATAGGAAACTTCTCATTCAGCATTTCAGAAGACACCATCGCCCAGGCAATAGGGATCAGCCCAGAAAGGGAAAA
>APFE031505434.1:0-10932 GCA_000404065.3 Pinus taeda
AAGGATTTATATCCTGTGAATGACTTGGCCGAATTTCATTTGTGGAGGACAGAATGAACCACTATGTTCGTATAATGTAGAGAATCAACATGCATGAAATAATTAGATAATTGTGAAAGGGAACGTGTATCCTATCATGATTCATATATCACATTGATGCAATAACATTGTTCCAGCCATAGTTCAATGTGAATATATCAGTATGGAAAAAGATAATTCCTTATGGAGTTAGCAACAAGTGAAATAGTTAGTTGAATCTGAGATGGTGTTATTCATCAGCTAATTACAAGGGATCTGAAGACTGACAATCAACAACATTGATGGCATGTTTTACTTCTGGAAGGGAAATCATGTGAGGTTCGACACAATTCTCACCAACCCTTGGTGCTTCTAACCCTCAAATGTCATCATGGAGGTTTCCTAATAGAATAAAGAGGATTGGTCTAAAACACATAGCTAACTCTCAATACAAGTAATAGATGTAAATTTTATATCTAAAGTTTGGTTAGGTCAAGCTTATGTGTTCCATATAATGTGAATTGGCCATCTCATGAGAGATTGTTATTTATAAGTATTGCTATGTGAGCTAATGGAGAATCACCTTGCCATCCATGATTAAGGAGGAAGAGCATGTGTTTTGGCAATTACTGGAGAAAGTTTTATTAGATGGAGAAGACAGAGCTAATGATTTCTTCACATAGATGGTTGACAAAGGTATCGAATCACAACTCAAAATTGAGGAAACTAATTCAACAACACGACATTGTGATTTCAAAGAGAAAGATGTAACTTATGAAGCCAAAAACTTGAGTTAATACGATAATGTGCTTTCAAAGAGAAAGATGTAACTTAAGAACCAAAAATTTAAGCTAATACAATAATCATAAGGAGTCAACATGTGTAACTATGAATAGGTTAGAACCAATATTTCTTAAGATTTCAATACAATGGTAATGACCTTGTTATCACTCACTATAGATGTTTCCTAATCATTACGAGACTTTGACTTATGACTAAGATAGAGTCATATTGCAGACGTAGTTTGCCAATTCTTTACCATTGATTATTCTGATAGATACTACTATGTGATGAAACATGAATATAAGCTTAGGTTATGTTATCGATATACAATTCAATAAGCTTAACTTATACATATTAGTAAGCAGTAATAGAACTTAACATTCTCATCAGTATTAGTTATGCATGTTGATTTATTAATTCAGGGACTCTGCAGGAAATCTATGACTAAGGAGGTAGAGCATGTGTTTTGGGAACTATTGGAGAAAGGAGGGTGATATGCAACGAAGCTTGTAGTTGCAGGATGTGAGTGCAATAGAAAGGTGATTGTGCACATTGTGCTCATGGATAGGCTTACATGGAGAAGGACAAAGCTAACAGTTTCTTCAATTGATGGTTGACAAAGGTATCAAATCACAGCTCAAAATTGAGAAAACTAATTCAACAACACGACATTGTGCATTCAAAGAGAAGCATGCAACTTATGAATCCAAAAATTTGAGCTAATACAATAATCATAAGGAGTCAACATGTGTAACTATTAATAGGTTAGAATGAATGTTTCTTAAGCTTTCAATACAATGGTAATGACCCGGTTATCACTCACTATAGATGTTTCCCTAATCATTAGGGGACTTTGACTTATGACTAAGATAGAGTCATATTCCATACATGGTTTGCCTATTCTTTACCATTGATTACTGTGATAGATACTACTATGTGATGAAAAGTGAATATAAGTTTAGGTTATGTTATGGCTATACAATTGAATAAAATTAACTTATACAGATTAGTAAGCAATAATAGAGCTTAACATTCTCATCAGTATTAGTTATGCATGTTGACCCTATTAACTACTAGTAAATCCATTGGTTGGATCGATAGAATCATTGTGACAAGTGAGCTTGTAGATTAGCTTTGAAATGGAACGTGTATCCTGTCATGACTCATATATCAAACTGATGCAATAAAATTGTTTCAGCCATAGTTCAACCTCAATACATCATTATGGAAAAAGATAATTCCTTATGAAGTTGGAAACAAGTGAAATAGTTAGCTAAATATGAGATGGTGTTCTTCTTCGGCTAATTACAACATGTCACTAACAAAGACAACCATTCCACTAGTGGGATCTGAAGACTGGCAATCGACAACATTGCTTCAACTTGGCTAGGTTTTTTTTGGTGAATGCATACTTAAAAGCACATATTATTTCTTTAGTTGTAACCCTTAAATGTGCATTTGATCTCAATTTGACAACCTTGGTTGAATGCATCATGCATGTGGATTTAGAGAGAGCTTTTGATACAAAAAGAACCTTGAATTTAAAAGAAGCCCCATAGAAACCATATGTTTAGCAAATCTGGAATGCCTTAGTCTTGGAGTCTAAAGAACTGGCCTATTTAAGTAACATGTAGGATTTATAGAGACATTGATATGAGACTTATTGCTCTATATAACTTAATTAGAGCTCACACGGATATTGTTTACTGACAATGGTGGAAGGAAGCAGTAATTAATAATCTGCTTCCAAATTCTTAGGCTTTTAGTGGGATCATGGGTATGGTTCCGATACGCAGTCCTAGGATACTATGAAAAATCTACTTTGTGAAAAAGGTACCATGTTGAAAGTAGCAAACCTGGATATGAGATTGAACTAGTGGAGAAAGTAATTCAACCCTATGAGCTAATGGAGAATCACCTTGCCATGACTGTTATCGAATCAAATCTCACTTATGATTTTCTAATCTATGGATATTACAAGATTTGATTGTTGAATATTCTAAGGAGGGTGATATGCAATGAACCTATTCCAGATTCTTAGGCTTTCAATGGGATCATCTATAGACTTTTCTAGATGGGACAATGTAGAAAGTTGCTAATTATCTTCCAAAGAAACACCACTTGAGCTATGCTAGTGGACTAGAATGGGACAATAATTCTGCGCTAGACAACTTAGTTGGAAACTTTACATCCTCTATGACAGGAAAAACCTTTTAAATACATAAACAAACATAGATTTTGACACTATTCATCAGACAATAGAATAACTGGATGTATGGATGTATTTTTGATGTTTTTTCATACTAATAAATTATTTTGTCAATTTTAAAGCATTCAAGCATTCACTGAAAAAACAGGGGAGAGATATGGGAAAACAAAGACAACCATTCCACAAGCGGGATTTGAAGACTGGCAATCGACAACATTGATGGCATGTTTCACTTCTGGAAGGTAAATACTATGAGCTTCGACACAATTCTCACCAATCCTTGGTGCTTTTCCCTCAAACGTCATAATGGAGGTTTCCTAATAGCATTGAAGAGTGGCCTCACTTGGCTAGGTTTTGGAACTTGTAACAACATAACAATGAAACATTATGGGTGCCATTCTAAGCATACGAAAAAGAGCTTTAATAACACAACAAGTTAAGGAAATTTTGATTAAAAACAAAATGGCTTGAATCTACTTGACAATGACAAAATTGGGTTACCACTACACTAGGCCAATACCTAGTGAGGTTGGAATGTGCATTGGAAGAAATGGCTAGTAGAAATGATTGGGGGAAAGCTATCAATCAATTTGTGGGGGGCTAAAAGACTAGTTCTACTCTCTGGGATCACATCTGAGTTGATTCCTCTTACATTCCATGGAAAAGACAAAATCAGTTCTCCATCACCAAAACATAAAGCTTAATATTAATTACACATAAAACATAATATCCAAGCAAATTTTGTTTAACAAGTGGATTGTAATAGTTTTACTACGTTGATGAACAATGAAACACTGTGGGTGCCATTCTGAGCATATGAATAAGAGTTATTTTAGTAACACAACAAGTTAAAGAATATTTTATTAAAAATACAATGGCTTGAATTTGCTTGACAATGACAAAATTGGGTTACCACTACACTAGGCCAATACCTAGTGAGGTTGGAATGCGCATTGGAAGAAATGGCTGGCAGAAATGGTCGGGGGAAAGATATCAATCAATTTGTGGGATGCTAAAAGACTAGTTCTGCTCTCTGGGATCACATATGAGTTGATTTCTCTTACTAGGTCTAGTTTGGGATTTGTAAGCCCTGCGAAGGTGCTTTCAGGTTATAGTGGCCAAAAGAAGATGTTGAAAGTAGTGAACCTAGATATGAGATTGAACTAGTGGAGAAAGTAATTCAATACAATGATAGTGACCTTGTTGTCACCCACTATAGATGTTTCCCTAATCATTATGTGACTTTGACTTATGACTAAGATAGAGTCATATTCCATACGTAGTTTTCCTATTCTTTACCATTGATTACTATGATATAAGATATTACTATGTGATGAAAGGTGAATATAAACTTAGGTTATGTTATGGATATACAATTCAATAATGTTAGCATATACAAATTAGTAAGTAGTAATAGAGCTTAACATTCACATCAGTATTAGTTATGCATGTTGATTTATTAATTCATGGACTCTGTAGGAAATCCATGACTAAGGAGGCAGAGCATGTATTTGGGAACTACTGGACAAAGGAGGGTGATATGCAAAAAACCTTGTACTTGTGGGATGAGTGCAATAGAAAGGTGACTATGCACATTGTGCTCATGGATAGGCTTAGATGGAGAAGGAAAGATCTAAATATTTCTTCACATAGATTGTTAACAAAGGTATCAAATCACAACTCAAAATTGAGAAAACTAATTCAACAACATCACGTTGAGCTTCCAAAGAGAAAGATGTAACTTATGAAGCGAAAAATTTGAGCTAATATGATAATCATAAGGAGTCAACATGTGTAACTATGAATAGGTTACAACCACTATTTCTTAATCTTTCAATACAATGGTAATGAACTTGTTATCACTCACTATAGATGTTTCCCTAATCATTAGGAGACTTTGACTTATGACTAAGATAGAGTCATATTCCATACATAGTTTGCATATTCTTTACCATTGATTACTGTGATAGATACTACTATGTGGTGAAAGATGAATATAAGCTTAGATTATGTTATGGATATACAATTCAATAAGCTTAACTTATACATATTAGTAAGCAACAATAGAGCTTAACATTCTCATCAATATTAGTTATGCATGATGACCCTATTAAATACTAGTAACTCCATTGATTGGATCAATGGAAGCATTGTGACAAGTGAATTTGTAGATTAGCTTTGAACATTCTAAGGAGGGTGATATGCAACAAACCTGTTCCAGATTCTTAGCCTTTTAGTGGGATCATTTATAGGCTTTTATATATGGGACAATGTAGGAATTATGTGAACCTATACATTGCAAAGTGCCACTTCGGAACATCTATTGGATAGTTGGAATTGATGAGCTCATAATCATTATGATTGCTTTTAAAAGAAATAATATTCTATTTTTTGGGAGAGCAGGTGTATCTGAGAGCTTTATAAGCACTAACAAGCATCTAAAACTTGCTAATTATCTTCCAAGGAAACACTACTATGCTCATATAATGTAGAGAATCAACAGGCTTGAAATAATTAGATAATTGTGAAAGGGAATGTGTATCGTGTCATGACTCATATATCACACTGATGCAATAAAATTGTTTCAGCCATAGTTCAACCTGAATATATCATTATGGAAAAAAATAATTCTTTATGGAGTCGGCAACAAGTGAAATAGTGAGGTGAATCTAGAATGGTGTTCTTCGTTAGCTAACTACAACATGTCACTAACAAAGGCAACCATTCTACTAGCGAGATCTGAAGACTGGAAATCGACAACATTGATGGCATGTTTCACTTCTGGAAGATGAGACTTTGACTTATGACTAAGATAGAGTCATATTCCATGCGTACTTTTCCTATTCTTTACCAGTGATTACTGTGATAGATACTACTGTGTGATGAAAGGTGAATATAAGCTTAGGTTGTGTTATGGATATACAATTCAATAAACTTAACTTATACAGATTAGTAAGCAATAATAGAGCTTAACATTCTCATCAGTATTAATTATGCACGTTGATTTATTAATTCAGGGACTCCGCAGGAAATCCATTACTAAGGAGGTAGAGCATGTGTTTTGGGAACTATTGGACAAAGGAGGGTGATATGCAATGAACCTTGTAGTTGTGAGATGAGTGCAACATGTAGGTGAAGGTGCACATTGTGTTCATGGATAGGCTTGATGGAGAAGGACATAGCTAATGATTTCTTCACATAGATGGTTGGAAAAGGTATCAAATCATAACTCTAAATTGAGAAAGTTAATTCAACAACACGACATTGTGCTTTCAAAGAGAAAGATGTAACTTATGAAGCCATTAAGTTTACCATTGATTACTGTGATAGATACTACTATGTGATGAAAGGTGAATAAAATCTTAGGTTATGTTATGGATATACAATTCAATAAGCTTAACTTATACAGATTAGTAAGCAGTAATAGATCTTAACATTCTCATCAGTGTTAGTTATGCATGTTGACCATATTAACTACTAGTAACTTCATTGGTTGGATCGATAGAAGCATTGTGCAAGTGAGCCTGTAGATTAGCTTTGAACATTATAAGGAGGGTGATATGCAACAAACCTGTTCCAGATTCTTAGGCTTTCAGTGGGATAGTCTATAGACTTTTCTAGATGGGACAATGCAGGAATTATGTGAACCTATACATTGCAAAGTGTCACTTGGGAACATCTATTGGATAGTTGGAATTGTTGTGCTCATAATCATTATGATTGCTTTTAAAATAAATAATATTCTATTTTTCGGAAGAGCAGGTGTATCTGAGAGCTTTATAGGCACTAAAAAGCATATGAAAATTTCTAATTATCTTTCAAAGAAACACCACTATGTTCGTATAATGTATAGAATCAACAAGCATGAAATAATTAGATAATTGTGAAAGGGAACGTGTATCCTGTCATGACACATATATCACACTGATGCAATAACATTGTTTCAGCCATAGTTCAACCTAAATATATCATTATGGAAAAAGATAATTCCTTATGGAGTCGGGAACAAGTGAAATAGTTAGCTGAATCTAATATGTTGTTCTTTGTCAGCTAACTATAACATGTCACTAACAAAGATAACCATTCCACTAGCAGGATATGAATACTAGAAATCGACAACATTGATGGCATGTTTCACTTTTGGAAGACGAGATTTTGACTTATGACTAAGAAAGACTCATATTCCATACGTAGTTTTCCTATAATTTACCATTGATTACTGTGATAGATACTACTATGTGATGAAAGGTGAATATAAGCTTAGGTTATATTATGAATATACAATTCAGTAAGATTAACTTATACATATTAGTAAGCAGTGATAGAGCTTAACATTCTCATCAGTATTAGTTATGGATCTTGATTTATTAATTCAGGGACTCCGCAGGAAATCCATGACTAAGGTGGCAGAGCATGTGTTTTGCAAACTACTGGACAAAGGAGGGTGATATACAATGAACCTTATAGTTTCAGGATGAGTGCAACAAAAAGGTGACTGTGCACATTGTGCTCATGGATAGGCTTAGATTGATAAAACTAATTCAACAACACGATGTGCTTTAAAAGAGAAAGATGTGACTTATGAAGCCTATAAATTATGAAGCCATTAAGATTTCAATACAATAGTAATGACCTTGTTATCACTCACTATAGATGTTTCCCTAATCATTACAAGACTTTGACTTATGACTAAGATAGAGTCATATTCCATACATAGTTTTCTTATTCTTTACCATTGATTACTATGATAGATACTACTATGTGATGAAAGGTGAATATAAGCTTAGGTTATGTTATGGATATACAATTCAATAAGATTAACTTATACAAATTAGTAAGCAGTAATAGAGCTTAACATTCTCATGAGTATTAGTTATGCATGTTGACCCTATTAACTACTAGTAACTCCATTGTTTAAATCGATAGAAGCTTTCTGACAAGTGAGCTTGTAGATTAGCTTTGAACATTCTAAGGAGGCTGATATGCATTGAACCTGATCCATATTCTTAGTCTTTCAGTGGGATCATCTATAGAATTTTCTAGATGGGACAATGCAGGAATTATGTGAACCTATAAACTGCAAATTGCCACTTGGGAACATCTATTGGATAGTTGGAATTGATGAGCTCATAATCATTATGATTTATTTTAAAAGAAATAATCTTCTATTTTTTTGGAGAGTAGGTGTATCTAAGAGCTTTATAGGCACTAACAAGCATCTGAAACTTTCTAATTATATTCCAAAGAAACACCACCATGTTTGTATAATGTAGAGAATCAACAAGCATGAATTAATTAGATAACTGTGAAAGGGAACGTGTATCCTGTCATGACTCATATATCACACTGATGTAATAGCATTGTTTCAGCCATAGTTCAACCTGAATATATCATTATGGAGATAATTCCTTATGGAGTTGGCAACAAGTGAAATAGTTAGCTAAATCTTAGATGGTGTTCTTCGTCGGCTAACTACAACATGTCACTAACAAAGACAACCATTCCACTAGTGGGATCTAAAGACTGGCAATCGACAACATTGATGGCATGTTTCACTTCTGGAAGAAGAGTCTTTGACTTATGATTAAGATAGACTCATATTCCATACATAGTTTTACTATTCTTTACTATTGATTACTGTGATAGATACTACTATGTGATGAAAGGTGAATATAAGCTTAGGTTATGTTATGGATATACAATTCAATAAGCTTAACTTATACATATTAGTAAGCAGTAATAGAGCTTAACATTCTCATCAGTATTAGTTATGCATGTTGATTTATTAATTTAGGGACTCCCCAGGAAATCCATGACTAAGGAGGCAAAGCATGTTTTTTGGGAACAACTGGACAAAGGAGAGCGATATGCAACGAACCTTGTAGTTGCGGGATGAGTGCAATAGAAAGGTGGCTATGCACATTGTGCTCATGGATAGGCATAGATGGAGAAGGACAGAGCTACCAATTTCTTCACATAGATGGTTGATAACTACATTGTTATAGAGAGTCACTTTGGACTATTGAGAGGTGGAATTGTTAGAAATCGAATTAGAAATATTGTTGTAGAAATTCTTCTGGAAGAAATCAAGTAACGTATGAAGCCAAAAATTTGAGCTAATATGATAATAATGAGGAGTCAACATGTGTAACTATGAATAGGTTAGAACCACTATTTCTTAAGCTTTCAATAAAATGGTAATGACCTTGTTATCACTCAGTATGGATGTTTCCCTAATCATTACAAGATGTTCACTTATGACTAAGATAGAGTCATAAGTACATACGTAGTTTGCCTATTCTTTATCATTGATTACTGTGATAGATACTACTATGTGATGAAAGGTGAATATAAGCTTAGGTTATTTTATGGATATACAATTCAATAAGCTTAACGTATATAGATTAGTATGCAGTAATAGAGCTTAACATTCTCATTAGTATTAGTTATGCATGTTGATCCTATTAACTACTAGTAATTCCATTGATGTTTCCCTAATCATGTGAACCTATACACTTGGGAACATATATTGGATAATTGCAATTGATGAGCTCATAATCAATATGATTGCTTTTAAAAGAAATAATCTTCTAGTTTTCAGGAGAGCAGGTGTATTTGAGAGCTTCATAGGCTCTAACAAGCATCTGAAACTTATAGAGCTAACAATTTCTTCACATAGATGGTTGACAAAGATATCGAATCACAACTCAAAATTGAGAAAACTAATTCAACAACACGACATTGAGCTTTCAAAGTGAAAGATATAACTTATGAAGCCAAAAATTTGAGCTAATATGATAATCATAAGGAGTCAACATGTGTAACTATGAATAGGTTACAACCACTATTTCTTAAGCTTTCAATAGAATGGTAATGACCTTGTTATCACTCACTATAGATGTTCCCTAATAATTACGAGACTTTGACTTATGACTAAGATAGAGTCATATTCCATACATAGTTTGCCTATTCTTTAACTGGATATTTCCATGACTGCTATTGAATCACAGTTCACTTATGATTTTCTTATCTATGGATATTGCAAGATTTGATCATTGAACATTCTAAGGAGGGTGATATGCAATGAACTTGATCCAAATTCTTAGGCTTTCAGTGGGATCATCTATAGACTTTTCTAGATGGGACAATGCAAAAGCTTGCTAATTATCTTCCAAATAAATGCCACTTGAGCTATCTTGTTTCCCATTTAAAAAATTCAAGAGAATCCAATTCATTAAAAAGCAAAATGATGGATTCTACCGTCTAAGGGATGCAATGGAATATGGTGCACATGAGCACATTATTGAAAAACATAAATAAATATATTAAGAATCTGGGAGTGATGCCAGGAGAAACTGTTACCCATGCTAGTAGTCTAGAATGGGACAATCATTCTATGCTAGGCAACTTAGTTGCAAACTTTACATCCTCTATGATAGGAAAAATCTTTTAAATACAGAAACAAACATAAATTTTGACACTATTCATCAGATAATAGAAGAACTAGATGGATGGATGTATTTTTGATGTTTTTTCATACTAATAAATTATTTTATCAATCTTAAAGCATTCAAGCATTCACTAAAAAAAACAGGGGAGAGATATGGGAAAACAAACACAACAATTCCACTAGTGGGATCTGAAGACTGGCAATCAACAGCATTGATGACATGTTTCACTTCTGGAAGGGAAATATTATGAGCTTTGACACAATTCTCACCAACTCTCAGTGCTTCTAACCCTCAAATGTCATAATGGAGGTTTCCTAATACATTGAAGAGTGGCTTCAACTTGGCTAGGTTTTGTTTGGTGAATGCATGCTTAAAAGCATAGATTATTTCTTTAGTTGTAACCCTTAAATGTGCATCTGAAAGCCACTCTATACATCGACTGGGTTTAGGAAGACATCTAGGAGATGAGCC
>APFE031505435.1:0-13186 GCA_000404065.3 Pinus taeda
TCTATTCTGCATCTCTTTCCTCATGCCTATACTCCTTCCTAATCTAAGGTTATCTACAACCCTTCTACTCTGCTTCAAATCTCCATTTCTTCTTCTTACACACAATGACTTTTGTTCACTCTCATTTCAATTGTATAAATAAATTTTCTATTTTATGTATTTATAGTTTGCAACCTACTTTACCATGGGTGTTGATGCATGGTATTTACCCATGGAAACACTTCACCTTACTGTATCAATTTTTTTTCCTTCACGATATGAGAATTTGAGCCTCTTCATATTCACGTTTTTACATTTCTAGCATCCCTTCGATCTGTAAAATTCATGCTTCAATCAATCCTCCTATTTATAAACATAACATATTCATATTCGTTTTCTAGTGGATCTTAATAATCTCAACATTTAAGTGAAATTTGGTGTCCAAATTCCAAATTTTATCCAATTTTATCCCATTATTTTCATGCTCTCTAGAACATATGACCATAGGTCAAAACTGAGTGCTTAAGCTTAACTTGGTGCTTAAGACTGGACCTATGCAATTTTCCCAGTGTTCAATATCCAATAATTTCGAAGATGCACCCAATGACCCATTCAAATCAACAATGGAGAAGTCACTTCCCCCACGAATATATGAACATTAAAAAGAGGGTGGAAGGAGTGGGGATCCCTAGTTTGTCCTATGTGAAATTAAATATCCCCACTTTTTTAAAGTGTGCCCTGTGATCTAGTGATCTACTAAAATCTAATGACAAAGAAGTCACTTCAACCCTCCCTCCTCCCACACCTGTCCACACTTTAACAAGTGAGGGGAGGGCGGGGGTTGAATGTTTTGTCCCATGCAATTTACTTTTGTGCAATGTGGTTCCAAATGAGGTTAATTCGGTCCACTACATGCAACCACTACTATGCACCCATGGCTTATGGATGATGGACTATGTCTTTTCCACGTCATTTCAAAGTAATTGTCTGCCACTTGTCATGCCACATCACCACCATGTCACTGACATGCGTTACTTGAAAAAGGGTCACTTGGCCACCCAAAAAGGCCAAATTCACCTATCATGTGTCATGACCATAGGGTGCCACATCATCATCTACCACCTTTCTCTGCCAAGTCACCTTTCCATGTCATCTAGGGTCCACATCTTTATTGAAAGCCATTACCTCAAACTCAAGATTTTTCTTCATTATTGAAGAGTCAAAATAATCTCCATATACCAATGGAAGCTCTCTCAGATAGCTATGCAACCAAACAATTTTCATGTGCATTTGAACTAGTTACTTGCAAACAAAGTGCCTTCTAAGATGGGCTACTCAACAAACAACCAAGTCATCATGAGCTTAGCACATTTTTAATAGAAACAATCAAGACATCAATAACAACATAAGCATCATGCATGAAAATTCAACAAGATCACCCTAAACTTGATATCACTTGACATCACTGGCTAGACTTGACAACAATGACAACATACTCAACAGTCTACCCTTTTGGTATTGATGGAAACACAACCTAACATTACTAGTCATTGATGGCTTTTTGGCTTAAATCCCTAAGTTAGACTGATGAAACTACCATTGTTTTCTCACTCCCTTTTCTTTTGAAGTGCCAATGAATTATCATTCTCCTCTTGGCTTTGAGGTGCTAATAGATGATCATTATTCCCCTTTGAAACCAATGGGAAAGGGATTTAACTACTCCCAATTTGGTAGTTGAATGACACTACTTAGTTCCATATTTTTGTGTCAACATCCCTCACATTAGGCTATATAAGAAAATGGAAAGTTCTTTATTAATCACAACTACCTCGTATCTTATATATTGATATTTGGTGTGATTATAGCTACTTGGGAATGTTGTAAGATCATGTATTACTTTTGTAACAAATATTCAATGTTAATTGGATACTAGTATTAGGGTTCTTTCACTTGTTAGATGCAAGTATGTGGCCCTTTTTAATGATTTATGTGATGCAAGTGGAAGCTCATGGGATTTGAAAATTCGTGTGATGTTGGCTTGTTGGTAGCTCCAAAGATTGGCTTGTAGAGTTTGGTGTAATGCCTTGCTTGGCCTTTGTATTATTGAACAAAGTTCGTAGTAATTGTGGAAAACATATCTAGGTTTGGGACGCATCAAAGACTCTTTTACTCGGATGATTTGTGAAAGGAATTGTTCCACCAACTCAAGATGAATTGGGATGTTGTACTTTTCATTACTAGGATAATATGAAGTGTACAATTGTTATGCTAAATTTTCCATCATAAATAAGATATTTCTCATGGATCAGTCAATATTCATTGCTATTTCACAACATGATTTTTTAAGATAGTGGACTGAATTCTATGTTGTCATAACATGCTTAATGAAACTTTAAAATCTATAATATTAAATTTTCATTGTAGTTGAAGTAATCTTCATATATGTGTAATAAGATAGATATTTCCCTAAGAGACTATAAAATGATGTACACATTAAGTCTTTTTCATGTTTATATCCCTTACTTTACCTAGAAGTAGTGTTGTGAAGTTTTGAATTTTCTTACAAGTCCATTAAAGAAATTAAATACAACACCAAGGATACAAAATCTAAAGAGTAGATATGTGGCCTCATAGAAGTGAGGCATATATTTATAATTGGGAAGATTCAATAAATATTGACATATATACAAACCAACATGACTTTAATAAGTTTACAGTAATTTCCAACCTCAAAATCATTAACTAAGTGCTAATACTTGGGGATCATAACAAAAGGCACAATCATTCTGTAAGTAAGAAATATTTCATTAGGTCACCTACTGCTATTTTTTTTCATAGTGAATCTTGATTTCAAACACTCTAGGATTTATCCCTAAAAATAAGTCCGAGTTCAACTTTATTTGTACTAGAACATCATTCCTAAAATTTGGCCTCAATTTGGATAGATAACATCTTTGTCTCCCCCTTTGACATAAAAAAACGAAGGTTAACTCCCCTTGAAATTGTCTCTCCCCTTTTCTTTCTTTACTGAAGATTGTGCGAATCAATTTGGAGTAGAAATTACTCCCAATTTCTGTCTGAGATACTCAAATGTCTCTTTGGGAAGTGGCTTAGTGAAGATGTCTAAAATATGCTCCTTCAGGGCCAACATATTCTAGCTTAGTATTCTTTTTTTTTACTTGATCCCTTAGAAATTGAAACTTTATAGCAACATGCTTAGTCGTAAAATGCATCTTTGGACTCTTAGAGATGTTTATTGCACTTGTGTTGTCACGAAGTATTGAAATAGGCTCATCACATTTTACTTTTATGTATTGTAAAGTTTTCTTCATCAAGAGGACAACATGTTACTACTATAATATATTCTACTTTTATTGTAGACAAGGATACTTAATATTGCTTCTTATGTAACTAGGATACTAAATAGTCTCCCAAGTAGAAGGACGCTCCACTTGTACTTCTTTTTTCATCTAAATTTCCTACCCAATATGCATCTGTGTAAGCTACCCGTGTTAATCCCTTTATTTTTAGATACCACAACCTAGATTTTTTCGTTCATTTGAGATATATGAATATTCTTTTCATTATTAGAAAATGAGTTTCCTTCAGTGCTGCTTGAAATCTTGAAACCTATCCAACTTCTTGCATTACATATAGTCTTGAAGCTATCACATACAGTAGTCTACCAATCATCGATTTATATTGTTTTGGTCCATTTCGCTAGATTCACCTTCTTTTCTCAACTTGCATATGATGATCATAGGAGTGATCACAAGTTTCTAGTCTTCCATTTTCAGCTGCTTCAACATTTATTTGGTTCACCTGGTTTGAGAGATGAAAATGAATTCATCTAGTAGAGATATATTTATTTCGAAAAATAAAGTTAGCTCCCCATGCAAAGAAATTTCAAATTCATTTGTCATATCATTTGCAAAGTTTTGACTTAATATATGATCATCACTTCCAAATATGATGTTGTCAAAGTATATTTCAAAGAGAATAATATTATCTTGATTTTCCTTTATCTAGAGATTATTGTCTGCATTTCCCTTTTTGAATCCTTGTTGTTGCAAATACCGGCTGAATATTGAGTACCATGCTCTAGAGGCTTTCATAAGTCCATACAAAGCTTTATTTAGTCTACAAACATAGTCCTCATCTTTTGATAATAGGAATCCTTTTGGTTGTTCTATGTAGACTTCTTCTAGAGCCCCATTAACAAAGTATAAGTTTACATCCATCTTATACACTTTTATTCTTTTGGAGCATGCATAGGCCAAGAGCATTTTGATTGCTTCCATTTTGGCCACTAGAGAAAAAGTTTCTTCATTTTCTATTTCTTCAACTTAGGATATTCTTTGCACACTATCCTTGCTTTGCTTTTGGTCACCTTTCCATATTCATTTAGTTTATTTATGAAGACTCATTTTGTACCAATCACGTTTTTGTTCTTGGGTCTTGGAACAATTTCCCATGTCTCATTCTTCTCAATTTGGTTCAGTTATTCTTCCATGGAATTGATCCGAAGTTCATCATTTCTAGCTTCCTCAAAGTTACTTGGTTCAATTGTGGATGATAGTGATACATGCCCTTGCTTCGATGTTTGTGCTTTTTTTCTTCTTCTTTTGGTTTCTACTCCTACACTCTTTTCCCTAATTATTTGTTTAAATTTTTGGATGATTCTTCTAATACCAACATTTAGGTGTCCTCAAAGGTGTATGCAAATCTTGCTAATTATCTGATTCTTCTTGTTCTGTCTCTAGATGCTTCTCTTCTTCTTTTTCTTCCTCTTGCTTTGGTTCTCCCTCTTCCTATTATTCAAATATGTGTGAATGTTTTCTTTCCATATTGGTATTCAACACTTTTGTTTCATTAATTTTTACATTGATATTTTCTACTATCTTGTTGAGTCTAAGATTGTAGCACTTATATGCTTTGCTTTTACATGAGTACCCAACAAGTATGCCTTCACCTATCCAGAGTAAAACTTTCCTAACTTCTAGTCATCTCTATTTATGTTAGATTTGCTTCCAAATATTCTGGAATTCTTGACACTAGTTGGTCTTCCCTTCCATAGTTCATAGGGAGCTTTTTCATTGTTGCTTCCGAGCAATCCTCTATTCAAAACATGAAAAATATATGTACTTATTGAACCCAAAAGATATTACTTAGCTTGGATTTGTGCAAAACAAATTCTATCCATCTCTTCCATAGTTCTGTTATTTCTTTCAATCACTCCATTTTTCCGAGGAGTTCAAGCTATTAAGAAGTGTCTTCTTCTTACATGTTCTTCAAAATAGTCATTGGATTCATTTGAAGTAAATTCCCCTCCATTATTGAATCTCAAGCAATGGCTTTTTAAATTGGTTTCATTTTGAACAACTTCCTTGAATATTCTAAAAATTTTCGAAGCTTTTGACTTCATCTTAAGAAAAAAACCCAGGTCGTCCTTGTGTAGTCATCAATAAACAACATGAAGTATTATTTTCCATCTATTCCTTTTGTTCTCATTGGCCCACATAAATCAGTATGTACAAATTCTAGTGTTTTTTTCATGGAATGTTCCTTAGTTTTGAACTCAACTCTTATTTCTTTTGCACACTGACATTACACACACATAATGTTTGAAGGATTTGTAATTTCACACATATCACTTAGAATTCATTCTTACTGATCTTTACAATATTGTCAAAGTGTGTATGCCCCAATCTCCTATGCCAAAGCCAACTTTGATTTCCCTTTGTTGAGCAACATCTTTCCCTTCTAATCTCATTTACGATGTATATGTCATTTGGAGTTCTTATTGTTGTTGCAACCAATTTCCTTAAATCCTTCTTTCCTTATTTCACATTAATTTGAATTGAATACAAGTATGTGTCCTTGATCACACATTTTTCTAACACTTATTCCCAAAAGTGACAAATCTTCCTTTTTCTTTGTTCAATGTTACAATAATTTTTTTTCTCCATTCATATGCTTTGAGCGTCCACTATCAATATAATATTAACTTCTTTTGCTTTGGGCTTGTAGGGAAAGCCCATATTCCTCAACCTTCAAATATTCCTGTTTCTTTTTCCGAGTTCTTAGTTGCTCCCCCATATGATGGACATGAACCTACGTTGTTTCCCTTGAAGGAACTACCAAATTGCTTCTATAATTTATGGCCATGTGTTTAAAATTATTCCATTTGTAACACTTATTTTTATCACTAGGAATGCCAAAATTATTATAATTTCTGTTGAGAACCTACCTCACAAGATTTTCTACCATAACTACCTTCATAGTAGTTCTTGGGATTTTCATAGCTATTTCTAGTATTTCTACCTCTTGCATAGACTCTACTATTTATAACCTTTTGCCCAAAATTATTACAAGAATAACACACTCCAAGAAAAATATTTTGGTACCTGAGTGTAAGTGGTCTTGTTGATGGAATTTTTCCCTCTCAATATGATATTCTTCTTTAATATTATCATTGTTGGATTTTGTGTATCCTCCTTTAGCAACTTATATTCTTCCTTCTCGATACGACCCTTGAGTGCATCAACATAACTTCATTTCTTTCCTTCATTTCCTATCATCATATAGCTTGAACCTTTATCAATATTATTTGTTTATATTGTAGTCCATACCTATCAGTGAATTATTTATGGTTACGTATGATTTCATTCAATATTTTGGTACTATTTGTCAATTTTTTTTTGGATGTCCTTCTTCCATAGTTCCTTCCTCAAGAAGACTATCTTAGCTTCTACATTCCCAATTATTCTCTCCTTCTCTTCCAACTGTCTCCTGAGCGTTTCTTATAAGATAAGTTAAGTGAATAATCAGTTCTGTCTCAAGATCCAATTCTCCTTATTCTTCATGATTTCCTTCATAGTTTTCAGGAGTTTCATTATTAGAATCTAATTCCATGAATAGAAATCTATCAGAATCATGGTCACTATCATCTGGCTTCATCAGATGAGTTACTATCTTCTCTTGAATACAAACTTTTCTTTCTTTTGATTCTTTTCTAATATTCCTTTTATTTCTTATAAATTTCTTCTTCATCACTATCTGACCCCTTTCCAAAAGGATATTTAGAAGCATAATAACGAAGTATTCCACATTCAAAACACTTAAATGGAGGCTTACCTTATATTTGATATTTCCTCTTTTCAACCTTCTCACAAAGTTGGCTTCTTATTCAGTGCATGAATCATTGCTATAGTCAAAGTTTGTTTTTGACTTTTTATTGTTCTTCATTGTCTTATTGGACACCTTAAAACTACTTCCCTTTTGGATGGATTTTCCCTTTTATTCCTCTTCTCTTCAAGTCCTCTCATCGTATTCATGATCTCATCAACTCAAAGAAAGTAAGTTGCAACACCTTCATCTTCCTTTATCTTTAGGTGTTTAAAATGTCTTCTATATGTTTGAAGCTTGGCCCCTTTGACCTATTCATCTCCTTCATACACATTATTGAGTTTGTCCCAGATTTCCTTTATTAATTCACAATGCATAACCTTGACAAATTTTTATAATGTTAGCCCTCCTAGTATGGCATACATAGCCTTTGAATTATTTTCATAAAGTCTTCTTCCAACCAGATCTATTGGAGTAGAGGTTGGAACCTTTTATTTATTTATAAAAAATTTCCAAACATGAACTCCTTGTGCTTGTAATAAAAATATCGTCTGTATGCTCCAAAAGGAATAATTTTCTCCATCAAACAATGGTAGGCTATGTTTGGTGTATTATTCTTTCTCTTCCATGAGTTTCACCAAGATCTACATTCCAGTGGTTAAAATGTTTCTGAAGGAGTTTGCTATGATACTAATTGTTGGAATATTTAGCAAAACTGAGAAGGTGGTGAATCGCTATTAACAATTTTTATCTTCAAGAACTTGTAAATGCATCCATAGGTATAAATAAAAACACATAAATATATAAAACAAATGCATTTTCAAGTGAAAACCACATAATGATTTTATTAATATATATATTCTTAATACACAAGTCAATATTATTCAAAGAAAGTCTACCCTTTTGGAAGCTACTCCTCTTTCCTTCACAGAGCCACTCGACTTCTTAACACAATAATTCCCTTAATAAATGATCTTTGAACTTGGCCTCCTTATCAATAAAACCATATTTGCATAAAATAGCCTCTAGAACTATAACATAACAATCCTAAATAATAAGGCTTGAAAAACATATATATTTTGAACCCAATGTAGTTTAATTAGTGTTATGATATATGTTTGAATTTTAGAGAACTAATTAAGCGATAATACCCAAGAACCATGCTAGAATAAGAAACCATTTTGCAAATGAAGTATATTTGATTTAATTATAAAATGATGCTATTTTGCTATAAAATAACACCACCCACCTATCCTTTGCCTTGAATTTACATTGTCTAAGGCATATTCTTCAGTTAGCCTTCTTATACTCTACAACTACAAGAACTTATTGAACAAAAAACATTTATATATGAGGCCATAAATAAACCACATACAAAATTAAGTATCTAAGTAAACAGAATGATGAATTAGCCATACATTCCCCCTTTCCCTTGGTCATTTCCAACTTCTAATATGGAATCATCATACATTGATCAACGTTATAGTACGAAAAAATCGCACATATTACCAAGATGATAGTACAACAAAATTATGACAAAATGATAAATCTTTGTGAAAATATCAAACATTTAAATGGGTTAAGTCATAAAATGCTTTTCTAAGAGAAAAACATGAGTCACCCATCCTTTGTGCTATATTTTCACAAATTAAGGCATCTTCAACAACTATACTCACACATTATACAAAGAAAACAAATGAACTAGAGTATTAGACCACAAATAAGGCATATAATAGATTAAATAACGAATAAATGTAATGAAGAATTAACGATACATATCTCCTTGACATAAAGAAATGTCCACTCCCATGTAATCATTAGACATAAAGAAATTATTTTCATTTAGGTAAAGTGAAGAAAATGTTAAAAATCTCTTTCTCTTAAAACTACCTATTCTAGATCCATTAAGTGTATAGAAGCTTTGATCTCTCTTAAAGCTTCATAAATCTAGGGTTAAGAGAATCTAGGCTAGTAGTATGAAAATTAAGGGTAGACATTGGTATTTATACCATTAAACCTAAAACCAAATATTTATTATATGAAATAAAAAAATAAAGAAAAAATGATGGCACCAATGGTAACTTAACCAATTTTGCATTAATTAAACATAAGGAAATGATGAATGATAACTAAAAAAAGGGGTGAGTAATGACAAAGAAATGAAGCAGAAAATAGATATAATAACATAACAACCCTAAATAATAAGGCTTGAAAAACATAAATATTTTGAACCCAATGTAGTTTAATTAATGTTATGACATATGTTTGAATTTAAGAGCACTAATTAAGCGATAATGCCCAAGAACCATGCTAGAATAAGAAACCATTTTTCAAATGAAGAATATTTAATTTAATTATAAAATGATGCTATTTTGCTACAAAATAACATGACTCACCTCTCCTCTGCCTTGAATTTACATTGTCTAATGTATATTATTCAATTATCCTTCTTATACTCTACAACTAGAACCACTTATTGAGCGAACAAAATTTATATATGAGGCCATAAATAAACCACATAGAAAATTAAGTATCTAAGTAAATCGAATGATGAATTAGGCATACATTCCCCCTTCCCTTTGTCATTTCCAACTTCTAATATGGAATCATCATACATTGATCAACATTATAGTAGTGAAAATAATGAATAATAAGTCTTTAAGGTGTGAACCACAATATAATTATTTTTTAAGCAAAGTTCATGGAAAATATCGACAATCACACATATTAACAAGATGATAGGAAACCAAAATTATGACAAAAGGATAAATATTTGTGAAAATATCAAACATTTAAATAGGTTAAATGATAACATGCTTTTCTAAGAGAAAAAACATGACTCACCCATCCTTTGTGCTACATTTGCACAAGGTAAGGTATCTTCAAAGCTGGAACTTCTTAGATTCCACAACTATACTCATGCATTACACAAAGAAAACAAATGAACTAGAGTATTAGACCACAAATAAGGCATATAATAGATTAAATAACGAATAAATGCAATGAAGAATTAACCATACATATCTCCTTGACATAAAGAAATGTCCACTCCCATGCAATCATTAGACATAAAGAAATGTCCACTCCCATGCAATCATTAGACATAAAGAAATGTAAGTGAGACACATTACATATAAGAAAAGGTGATTCACATTCATTTATGAACAATAACCCCCATCTTATTTTGTAAGAGAAAATCTTGATTCCTCCATCCTTTGTGCTACAATCCAATAGTGTAAGGTATCTTCACACCTACACCTTCATAGACTATATTACTGTAGGCACTCACTACATAAAGAAAAAAAATATTTAATTATGAGACCATAAATAAAACACATAAAAAATTGAATAAAAAATTAACCATGCATGTCTCCTTGCTATCATCCATTGCCAATTCACATTGAATCATAAGCCATGATAGAGAAACTCAAATGAGACACATTACATCTAGGATAAGGTGATTCATATTTATTTATCAACATTAACCTCCATCTATCTCTTTCATTTTCTCTACATACTAGTGTCCTCTTTTAAGCAACAAACCAAACCAAGCCCAATCTACAAACAAGAAAAAAAGACAAAACAGCTATAACATATCAGAAATAAAACAAAACAAAACAAAAGCATACAAACAATAAGAAAACAACAAAATACTGGAAATATCCTAAATCTTTGTACATAATCCTTCCTACAATTTGGTCTCCTTCTTTGAAAGAAAAGGAGTAGGCATAATTAGGTAAAAATAAATAGAGGAAAAGTAATTTCAAGCATATCTCACAACCAATAATTATCACTAATATGAAAGAAACCATTTGTAGAGTTTGTTTTATAAAATCGAAAATCCAAATTTTTAATAATAATATTAAACTTATCATCAACTTACTTTAAGTTCATTTATACTTAATTCTACATCTTAAACAACAAATATGTTTTAAATTAAATTTACTTATGTTTGGGTAATTACCATAAATGTTTTTTGAGAGAAATAATTTTATTTGTAAGGTCAATATAAGGATATTTAAACATATGGAATACCCAACATCTTAAAATGCAATGGTTGTAGCCACAAGGGGGTATAATATGTGACAAACAAAACAACCATGCCCATGCTCAAACTCAACAAATCAAGAATATGCAAACAACAACAAACAAAATATTGTAAATGTCCTCTCTCTCTCTTTCCTACAGTAAATAATCATAATAAGACATAATTCCAACTCAATTAATAAAATTAAAATAAAACATAATTATAAAAATAATGTAATCTCATTTAAAAAGTTAATAATAAAAAAAACAAGTCACACAAAAGAGAATAATGAAAATATTGAATTCTTACAATTACTAAGTGTGTTTTAAAGAATTTATTAAGTGAGAGTCTGAAAGCTTTGATCTCTCTTAAAAGCTTCATAAATCTAGGGTTAAATGAATCTAGGCTAGTAGTGTAAAAATTAAGGTTAACTCCCCTCTTTTTTTTATCCATCAAACTACTTTTATTAGAGATTTTCAAAATGGCATAACATACAAAATTTGTCTTCACCACACTCTCATTCTAGGTTGACTATTTCTATAATAAAAAAACAAAAAAAATATCTAAATTTACAAAGAAAAATGAAAAATTACATAAATCACTATAACAAACATAATTATCTAGATATCAATTAGGGTTATCTTATATGGTTGTAAAATCATTGATATCTTCTCACCTTCAAATCTCTACTAATTATATATATTTTAAAATATATAAATAAACTAAAAATATCATTATGAAAAACAAAATTAAAATTACAACATATCATTTTTTTTCCTAAATTAAAAAAAAAATTATCCAGAGGAAAAAACAATATGCCCTTTTTTATCTTTTAAGATGAGAGCAATCTCATATTAAAAAAACCTAAAAAACTAAATCTTGAGCATTTTCAGAGTTGTCTATGAAAGCACTAACATTGTAACCCTAACACCAGGGAATGCAAAACGCCACTTTTTTCTACGGTGCATCTTTATTTTACTGATTTCTTTCCCTGCAATTTCTTCTCCTTCCATTGCTTCAACTTCTTCTGAAACTTTGCATTGTTCATACCACAGGACTCACAGAGTTCCTGCAACTCATCAGTGCTACCACGGAGAGTGCGGTAATAGGCCTTCATATCTTTGACATACTGCGACTGAGCCTGCTTCAAATTCTGTTCTCTCCGCAGCAAAGCTTCAGGGCATTGCTCCCCCTTGCACACACTCGCCCCCCATGTGATCGCTGGGTTCCCAAAGTTAAAATTCTCTCCACTGAGCAGAGATTCAGCCACAGCGTTATTATTGCTCTGCCCTTCTGGAAGAAATGCACGAAGTCTAGATTTTTCCCGCCTCTGTAGAATCTTCTCTCACGCCTCTCTCCGTAAACGTTTAATGAATCCTGTAGCGCAAATATTTCTTCTGGGGCAATTTTATGGTTTCAGCAATTTGAGCTTCCTGTATCTTGTACTTTGTTTGGCTCACACCAATGCTTTTTATACCAATCTTTGGTTCCGGCCGATCTGCTTGTAGTTGAGTCTGCGGACTTCTTGTTTTTGTGGGTATAGCCTTCAATTTTTTTCAGATGCCGTTGGCAGTTAGCTCTTTGCCTCCACGCCGGGCTGAAGAAACAACGGCTTGCCTTCCCGTCCGATCGCTGATCGTTAATTCATTTGCCAAAGCCCTTTTTGCGGTTGCCCTCGGGCTCATGATTAAGTTATGTGGGTACAGGATATTCTCTGTAATTTCAGAGCAAAGAAAGATAAAAGGGCCAGAGATTGTACTGTAATTTCAGAGCAAAGAAAGATAAGAAAGAGATTGTAGTGTGGGCATTGTGATGCAACCCTTTTTTCTATTTATAGTTCAACCTTGCGGGTATTTCTTCCATCTTCCATGGCGGCCGACAAGACGCGTTTGCCAGGTTTTTTTTAATGGGTATTGAGATTGGAGAAGTATTTGGAAACATTAATTTAAAAAAAACAAAATTATATAAAAATATTTTGTTATGGTAAAGTGTGTGGTGGAAACATTAATTTAAAAGAAAAAATTTGAGACAGTTATTTGGAATAAAATTATA
>APFE031505440.1:0-10052 GCA_000404065.3 Pinus taeda
AATTAAAACATGCTTAGAGTTCTTATCATAGTTGATAAACCACATTTAATTAAACTTAATGCATAAAGTGACCATGATTTCCAAGAGTAATTAGAAAGTAACAGTACGTTGGTATATAAACTTTGTTTTTGCTTGTTATAAAATTGAGCAATGGATAAATTATTGAACATAAAAATTGAATATTTTTTAAAGATGTAAATGCTTATGATTATAGATAAAGATATTATTGTTGTATTTAATGGTATTTCCTGGAAACAAAATCCTTCGTTGGAAGTGGAAGGATACACTTTTCATTGTTCTAAGTTCAATGTAATGAGTATAAATTAGAGATGAACACCAAGGATGGAATTATCTTTAATGGGGGGAATATGTATATCCCTAACGCCACTACAAATCACAAGACGTAATAAAAAATGAAATTTTTACTTGCGAATTTCATATTTGAAGTTAAATTTATTTATAATTCATTTGGGAAGAGAGCTAAATTAACAAATTAAATAAAATTAATTTCAAACAATGGTTGATGTTGAGAATTGGTTATGAATTATTTTGTAGCTAGTTGCATTCATTTACTTTCCGTGTCGAATCAAACAAAATAAAGAGGCATTTTATGAAATAAGATTATTTTTTCATCTGCGTTGTGAAGTCATGGCTCGAAAGCAAAGGGTAGAGTGCAATCCATTTTTATTCTTTTGTTTTCACCTGGTAACAGATTGGTGGTACCAAAATTCCACAACAAGAGTTATTTCATGGTGTAATCTACCATTATTTTATGGGTGGGGCACAAGGGCAAAGGACAATTCTAAAGGAATATATATTCCTACAACTTGGTTTAGATGCTCCAAGTAACGAAGAACAACAATTCAACATAAGGATTTGCTGGTAAAATATATAATGGAGGAACAATAGAAGGATGGTGTTTTTGCATTGTTCGTCTTCAACTGTGTCAATAGATATTGGCAGGCAACGACCCCATGATGATGGAACTTGTACATGAGTGGTTTTTGCCAATTATTTATGATGGATGTCCACCTTGTAAGGAATACACTAAATAAAGTTGAAAGGAGAATATTGGAAATTATGACGAACAAGTGGACATTTCATTGTATCTCAAGGGTTTGTTCCACCATCTTTGTGTTTCTTTATGTGCCAAGTAAGTTACTTACTCATTTGCAATCATCATGCACAAATATGTGGCATGCAACTAAGTGTATTAAGCTCATTCTACCTTGTTTTTTCTAGATATCTATGGTTGTTACTATGTGACCTACTTTATAGAATTTTATTTTTATTGTAAGTGCTAACCTTCTTCGAAAATTCTATGGATTCTCATGCTCATGGAAATAAGTTGTGGTGATTTTAATTTAATATTTTATTATTATAAATCACATAAAAAGGTGCAATATTAGAAATATTAAAATTTAATAACGATGTTCTCACTTAGTTCGTTCATGGAAAAAGACACTTGTTGCCTTTTGATAACTGCTTTCTTTTAGAAATTAGATTGAGGTTCATAGATTGGTAAAATATACTCGGCCATTAATCTATAGATATTTCATTATTTATATTCTACTTTGAGCCTCATGGAAAATGTGTTTTGTTTATTATTCTTTATAGTGGGCATGTAGTTTGACCAACATTTTTGAGCCTATAGATAGTAGCTATTATGATAATTTTTGTTTATTTTTGTTTACACTTGTGTAACAATTGTAGGGAAATAATTCATTTTCCACTCCAAGCATCAAGGTGTGGTAACTCATTTTTTTCATTTATTTTTTTCTTAAATGTTGGGTGCTAGTTGAGACTAATATATTTTTCGAAATGTTAAATGGATTTATTTTTAAGAATGAGGGGAATTGTCATTAGTTAAGGCTTTCTTTTTTTAAGAAAATGAAAAATTAAATTGGGTTGATTGCTATTCTCTATCATTATTTATGTGTTCTTAACAACTGAGAGTAAAAATATAGATAACTATCCACTGAAATATAAGAAATTAATTTATAAATTCAACTTTTTATTGATGACTAACAATAAAATATTTTATTATTAACATTACATTCCAACTAAACATTATAAATCAATATTATGTATATATTTGAAAAAATTATAAATATTTTTATAAGTGATAAAATATAAATGAAAGTTATACTATATTATATAAAGAGGAAAAAGAGAAACTTATGTTTGGAGAAAATTTGTAATATTTGAAACAGACATGCTGTCGCACCTGAAACTACTGAGAAAATAGTATCCAGAATTAGTTAAAATTTTGCCTGTTTCAAAATTCATATCCCTATTTATATTACAAAAAGATTTATAATATTTTGATAGTCATAAAAATATAAATGAAAGTTATATATATATAAATAAAAGAGAAAAAGAGACTTATGTGAAGAAAAATTGTAATATTAAAGCAGACATGCTGTCGCACTACGTGAAGGATGTGAGAGTTAAAATTTGCCCGGTTTCAAGAATTAGCATCCAGAATTTCGCTTAGCCACCATCTTTCACTTTATGTGACGTGATTTGGATTTCGTCCGACATTAGATTTGGATTCCGAGTCATGTACCAATATTATATTTATACCTATCCCTATTTATATTTCAAAAAGATTTATAATATTTTTGTTGTCATAAAAGTTATAAATGAAAGTTTTATATTTAAATGGTTAAAATAATTATAATTATATACATTTTAATTCCTGCCAACTTCATACCTATCTCTATTTATACTTTCAAGCTCCTCTCGTTCTCTTCACCATCTCATCTTCACTTCTTTCCTTGTGGATTTTTTTTCTGTTTTTCTTTGTGATCCATATCAATGGCATCGAAGCTCGTACTAATGTTGGGCATTTGCATTTTCGCCCTCCTCCTGCTATCTCCCGTAACAGCCGTAGAAAACCCGCAGGCAACCTTGACGCAAGCAGGTAAAATACCACTGACTAACTTAGACATGGAATTTCATTATTTCTGGAATTTTTTTTTTTTTCCGTCTCGTCGATATCAATGGTTTGAAAGTTCATATTTGTGTAACAGCCACAGGTGATGTAGAAAAGCACAAGCCTCCTCACCACCCTCCTCCTCACAAGGTAAAATCAACAGAGGATGTAGAAAAGCACCGCCCTCCTCGAATTAGCACTAAATCTCCGGTAGCTTTTTTGTTTTTCTAATAAAGCCAATCTAAAAAAACAAACGTCTGAGAAAATACAGTTACACTATAAAAAATGGTTTTAATAGTTTATTTGATGTGTGTGTTTAGGGCGAATAGCATGGCTCAGAACAGATCTTTATGCACAGGATGCGACTATTGCGTTTTTGGTTGTTTTGGGTGCATGGAATGCCCACAATGCGGCCACTATGATAGACGATAGTTATATTTCTGATTTCAGGCAATGATGTTGATAAAGCCAGACTTTGTGACTGTTTATGTTGGCTTAGGAGTTAATAAAACGTAAAGCGAGACATCATAATTATTTTGACTACTAGTTTATTAATTATTTGAATGTTTTAATATTAATATTAATGTTTAATGGTGTGTTTCAGATATTTTTTTTTTTAATATTTCATTTTATCTATGATTCAAGAGTATCTTGCGAAAGAAAGTTATGTAAGATTACAAAATAGTATAAATTCTCATTATAAATTCAAGATATATTATTCATAATTTTAAATTTAAATTTAAAATTAAAATGGGTTGCAAGAAAGATGAACAGAGAACTTTTTTTTTTATAGCTCATGCAATTAAGAATATGGGCATAAATTTTGAAAAATGAACGATGAAAAGGAAAAGAAATTAAGGACGAATTCTGAAAAAGCAGAGAACTTGTTAAGGGATGTAAATTTAAAAACGTTAGTACCAATGGGTAAATTCATAGTCTTAAATTTAAACAATCCCTATTGCATCGTACACTTAACTAGTAGAAGAAAAATAAAACATGAAACTTTAAATACAAGAGGACAAGAAATAAAACATACTATAATGTTTCTCGAATCTTGGAATCAAACTGGTCATCACACGCCTGTCAACAAACCACTGGCTATTTTAAGAAAACCATAAACCAACTTTTGGGACTCCCCTCTAGTGGTTTTGGCAAAGTGGGGGAGAAAAACTAAGATCATTCCCTGTCGCTGATCTTTCAATTGATGGTTTTACAACTTGGCTTTCCTGGGGTCTCATCTCAAATAAACATTGACTTGTCTGACCTCCTAGAATGTTGTTGTTTTGAGCATGAAATAATGTGATTTGTCAATTATTTTTTCACCTACAAGATGCATAACAATTGACTTTTTCTGGCCTGTATTCCATATGTGCTAGTCTATATGGTCAACATTTCCATTGTAATTATTATTTTTTCTACAAGAGCAGGCTTCATGTATGGTTCATCCTCAAACACATCCAGCCCTACACAAAACATAGTATTTTCTTTCAAATAGTCCACGATATTTTCTTCATTAATCACTGGGCCTCAACTTGCATTTATGAGAATCACTTCCTTAGACATGATCGATGCCTTGTCTTTGTTAATCAAATGATAAATATTCTTTTCTAATACAGGATGAAGGTTTATCTCATCAACTTCTCTCAGAAATTTGTCAATAATGGAACTCATTTTCCATGTAACTAGTGCTTCATCTTAGGACACAAAAACAAAAGTTTCGATAATTTGTCGCATATTTTTCAAGTCAAGTGGACTGGTATAAATCATAACATATGGGGTTCTTTCTAAAAACTTCCACAATCATTTAGACATACACAGAGTCAATTCTTCTAAATTAGATTTGTTAACTTCGTTATAACCAACCTAGATCCATCTTAATTTTTCATCTATCAAGCGTCACGAGGGATTGAATCTCTCAAGGTGAAAACCTATTTTTTGAGTGAAAAACATGAGGAAAGGTTTTCACCTTGAGATATTTGATCCCTCTCGGTGTTTGATAGACCTAGAGTTAAGATGTGTCTAGGATGGTTTCAGCCGTGTGCGGCCAAGGAAAATCTATCAAACATATGATTAAGTTTATCAATTATATGTGAAAAAATCTAATATTGGTAAACCATTTTAAATATGTTTGAGGTTTATCTAGTCATTTTAATTTTAATTTTTCTTAGTGATAAATATTATCAATAACTTTAATGATGAAAATTGATGAAATAAAAGTTTTCAATGCAAAGTGACAATGTCATAGTGTTGGATGATAGAAGATAGAAGGACATATCAAGAAGAAAAATGTTCAAGAAGTGAAAGATCACATTGAGCATTAAGAAATGAATCCAACCATATCTTGCAATGCATTGGCAGAAATTACCACTACTCAAACTCTCAAGATAGAAGGACATATCAAGAAGAAAAAGTTTCAAGTAGTGAAATAGCACATCGAGCATCAACAACAATTTCTCCAACTTTTAAAAGATAACGCCACTTTGGTGCATAATCGAATGAAACAACAGGCATATCAACATCGCAATGAAATAACTTTTGATGTAGGAGATTGGGTATTTTTACGGCTACATCTATACAAACAAATGTCCCTCAAGAAACCTATTTATGAGACGGAAATGTTTGCAATACTTCATCCACTTACGAAATGGTGACCTTACCTAATGGGAATATACTTCAAGGTAAAAATGGATCATGATAGTCCTAAATACTTTTTAGAGTAAACATTACCTTCAAAAGAACAACAAAATGGGTCACAAATATGATGGGTTATGACTTTGAAATCATCTACAAAAAAGGGAAGGAAAATGTTGTTGCAGATGCACTATCAAGAAAGGATGAGGACATGGAAGCATTTTTTTGTGCTATTTCTATTATCCAATCAGATTAGATAAACAAGGACAGGGATGAATGGAAATATTATGAAGAAGTGTTTCCACTCATTCAAAAGTTGCAGAAGATCCCAATTCAAGTAATATTACCAGAACTTGAAGAGGAAGGAAAAATCATATTGGAACCTAAAGAAGTCACAGAAACAAGAAATTGAAAACTATGAAATCGATCAATTTCAGAGTATCTCATCATGTGGAAGAACTTACCTACTAAATATTCCACATGGGAGGATGAGAAGTTTATACGGAACCATCTAGAACTACTCAAGCATTGAGGACAACACTTTTTGAAGGAAAGGGGCTTGTTAGGTCCCTATACTACTAGTGTAACCCCTTATTATTATTAGTGCAACCCACTTATTATATCGTTGTGCCCACGTAGTCCCCGTATTGTTATTATTGTGCCCCAAATAAGCCCACTATTGTTATTGTTGTTCCCTTTCATTATTATTGTTATGTTGAATCTGATTATACTACGACCCCTTAGAATCCTATGCATAGAAAGTAGGTGTTTTCATTTCTAACATCCAATAATTGCTCATTTGTGTAATGTAAAGGAGGTCTACACCTCAAAGAGGCTAATTTTTAAGGCATTGATCTATATTTTCTACCTTTTGGTGAGTTGGTTTCATAACAAAGATGTTGGGTTATGACATTGAAATAATCTACAAAAAGGGAAGAAAAATGTTGTTGCAAATGCACTCTCAAGAAATGATGAGGATGTCAAATGATTTCTTTGTGTGATTTCTATTATACAACCAAATTGCATAATCGAAGCAAGGGATGAATGGAAGAATTTTGAATAAATGTGGATACTCATTCAAAAGTTGCAACAAGATCCCAATATGTCTCATACGTTCAGATGGAAAAATGATTCATTATGGTACAAAGACAACTTATATCTTTGTAAGAATTCCCAACTCAAACAAAATGTCATTTTGGAATTGCAGACCTCTTCCTTGGGAGTGCACTAGGGAATTTTAAGAACATACCACAAGGCCAAGAAGAAATTAGATTGGGGGGGCTTAAATATGATATTCAAATGTTTGTGGAAGAATTCTTCGTTTTCCAACAAAATAAATTTGAGACAATTAAGGTCTTGGGTTTGTTACAACCTTTAACAATTCCAAATCAATGTTGGGAGGAGGCTTGAATAGATTTTATCGTAGGATTACCAAATTCTAAAGAAAAGAGTGTCATTGTGGTGGTAGTTGATAGAGTTACCAAGTATGCACAATTTGTGCATTATCTAATCCCTTTAAAGCTAGTACACTTGCTACTACATTTATGGAAACAATTTAAAAGCTACATCGAAACCCAAAGATTATTGTAAGTGACAAAGATCCCATTTCCACTATAAATTTTTGGACAAAATTATTTTCTTGGTGGGGTATTCAATTAGATCATAGATCATCTTATCATCCTCATTCTTGTACGAAAAATGAGATAGTGAACAAATATTTGGAAGGATATCTTCATTGCTTTGTATCTGATAAATAAACATAATTGGTCAAGTGGTTACCTCTGGCTGAATGGTGGTATAACATTTCCTTCCATACTGTAGAAAAAATGACCCCATTTATCGCCCTTTATGGACGTCATCCACCATCCAAAACATCATATTTAAGATAATATTATAAGGTTCAAGTAGCGAAATATCAAATCAGGCATCAACAACAAGTTCTGGAACTCTTAAAGGATAACCTCACCTTGGAACATAATCAAATGAAACAACAACGAAATCAACATCGCATCAAAAGAATTTTTAATGTAGGTGACTGGGTATTTTTATGGCTACAACCATACAAACAAATGTCCCTCAAGCAAGCTAAGAAGGATAATAAATTATAACCAAAGTATTTTGGTCCTTACAAGGTGTTACAAAATATTGGTGCTATGGCATACAAATTAGAGCTTCCTGCATCTTCTTGAGTGTACCCAGGTTTCCATGTTTCATGCTTAAAGAAGGTTATAGGTGACAATATCCCAGTTCAAACAACATTTCTAGAACTTGAAAAGGAAGGAAAGATCATATTGGAATCTGAAGCAGTCACGGAAATAAGAACTTGGCAACTACAGAATCAATTAATTTCAAAGTATCTCATCAAGTTGAAGAACTTACCCACTAAATATTCCACATGGGAGGATGGGAATTTTAAACCAAATCTTACAGAACTACTCAAGTATTTAGGACATGAATTTTTTGAAGGAGAGTGGAACATTAGGTGCAGATACTACAAGTGTAACCCCTTATTTTTATTGTTGGCATAACCCCCTTATTGTTATTGTTGTGCCCACGTAGTCCCCATGTTGTTATTATTGTGCCCTTAGAAGCCCACAGCTGTTATTGTTGTGGCCTTACATTATTATTGTTATGTAGGCTATGATTATATTGTTACCCCTTAGACTCCTATATATATTGGAGGTCTTGTCATTTGTATCATCCAACAATTTCTCATTTATCTAATGTACAGGAGGTTTACCCCTTGAAGAGGATAATTTTTAAGTCATTGATCTATCTTTTTGTGAGTTTGTTGCATAACAAACATAGAACCCTTGAAACTGCATGCATGTTGTGTGATTTTCATGGGTCTACATGGGTTTTATCCGTAGATGACCCAAGCCTGCTCATGGGATACAAGTTGTTTTATATTGTTTATTTGGCATTCCATATTTTACTTTGATATTTCCTCGAATACAGCCTATAGTTGTTGATTTTGGGTTTCTTTTTGTTATGCCTTTTGTAAACTATTACATTCTTTATTTGTAGGGATGGAGTTCTACATAGTACAACTTGCAACAAGTATACTTTACGCTACCTAGCTTAGTCCTTGTAAAATTTCTATGTCATCACGGGTTTTTTCTAACCTTAGGAGATAATGCCATTGCAAGCACGTTCTAGCATGGGAGGGAAGCGATTTTAAATTGAGGTTTACTATTTCTCACAACGCCTCAGGTCATTCCTTGTAATTTTCCTCTTCCGAATGTCAATTATTAAGTCTCGGCGAGTTGCGTTTGGGGTCTGACCCCCTTACAAAATTTTCTTTGGGTTTGAACAAAACTCCCCATGAGGGTTATGTAGACATTTTTTTGGCATAGATATGACTCCTCGTTTTCAATATTTAGTCCGGTGGCCTCCTATGCTTAATGAATGACTATTTTTCGAATATAAAGTATTGTACAATTATATCCATGATCTCTTGTCATGCTTCAATTGGAGAATATATAAATCAATATTTTTCATTTCATTTCTATAATTTATGGGGTTTATTATTATGGCATTGTTTAGTCAACTTCATTATTTCCTTGAACTATAGATGTACCTTTATTATGCCACTCTTGGTTTTCCCTCTTCACAATCTTCTATTTGTTTGTTCACTTTATTCTTGGTTGAGCGATTAGAATTATGAATGTAAAATTTGATGCCTCATTAACTAATATAAATCATTGTTGTCAGTATATTGCTTGGAGATTCCTTCCTATTCAACTATATGATGCTTGGGTTGCATGGATTCAGCTAGGTGCTGACCCCTAGATACTCATCCTATGGTTGAGCTCAGTGGATCCTTCTGTAAATTTATTAATATTTTGATAGTGATATTAAATCAGTTAAGGTTGGCTTCGAGACAAAATCCTTTGACATATTGTTATGATTGCTTTGATTTCCCCACATGACTCTTCGCCTATCAAGATTGACTAAATGGCTTATTATATCTTAATGATTTGATATAAAGTGCGAGATTTACGTTTGCATTAATTTATGGTCATCGCCTTGGTAATTTTTAATAACTATAATTTTGTTTAAATTATTAAACATCAGATTCGTATATTTATCACTCTTATCCATATCAAGGAGATGCAATTTTAAAGGGTCACTTTCGAGCCTACTTTAATATTTTCCTAGGAGCTATGACTCCATAACCTATGACAGTTAAATTGGCTAGTGACCCTTTGCTTATACCTACATGCTTGTACAGTAATACACTCACTACCACTCATTTTCATCTCTCTCATACAATATAACCTTAAAAATGTCACATGGTTAACTGGAACGCTTTGATTTTATCAAATAAGGGAAACACAATTTATTAACATATACAAGATACTTATTTAGCTATATATTTTGGGAGATTTTATATATAGATGCGCCTCATCTCATTATGTTGATATACAATTAAATAAATGGTTATTGAATATTGGGTTTGTGTTGCCTCTTCTCTCATGGT
>APFE031505443.1:0-16704 GCA_000404065.3 Pinus taeda
ACTGCTACAACAAGCGGGGGACCTAAGGTAAGATCGAAAACATTTGAATTCTCGTAGAATGATGTGTATCTAGAGAAGGATAGCTCTTGTTTGGTTTGTTTGTCATTAGAGAGTCTTAGACTCCTAGGGAGGTTAGATTTGTCCGCAAATATAACTCATTCCGTGTGACATGGTTTTATGGCAATTTTCATGTATCTTATAGGGTGATTAAAGATAGTTGAATTTGAATTGGTTTCAAATCAAACAACTTTATATCAAAATGGATGTGGACAACATAAAATTACTACCTTTTAATTATCATAACCACCTATAGAAATATTGTCATTTTGAATACTTCACTTTTGCAGGAATTTGATGTAACTCTCTTGAGTCCCCTAGGATTCTAGAGCATGAAAATTCTGAAAGTATGCAAAATTATGACTCTCACCAGTACATGCCAAGTTACTGTGTAAATTTGAAGCATTAAAAGTTGTGTTATGTATATGAATGTACTTGCAATTATCCTATCTGGTCACATAGACTATATCTAGTGTTGTGGACATTAAAATTTCATTTCATTTCATTTCAAGATAAGAAATGACATACCACAATTAGAATCCTGTAAACTCACAAACACTCTGTAATTAGGACATAGGAGCGCCATCATCATGGGAGATTCGTGATCCGGTTTATGTTTTGCCAAAACACTCAGGAGAAGTAATCTCATCTTCCTACAACATGTGTACTAGAACTATAAATTATCAGAGTAGCAACACTAATTCAAACGTAGTTGTGCTCCATTATGATTGTATTGAATCTTTAGAACTATAAATTGATCATAGTTGTATATCGATTAATACCATGGATGAGCTTGAATGACAATCTTTATCAACATATCTACAAATAGTTATCGGTAATGATCGAAATCATTTGGAAAACCCTTCAAGGGTACCAGCAATTAGCCATGGTGACAAGGAATAAATGGTTAGTTGTTACTCCCAATCCATAAAGCCAGACTGTAAAGGAGAAACAATAATAAGCAATGAGAGCTTAAACAACTCAACGAACTAGCGAGTTGATTCTCCCATGCAACAATTTTATGGTGCAGAAGTTGATTGGCTTCTTGACCACCCAGATAACATGAGTGTTGCCATGGATTCAAATGATTTAGCCATAAATACCAATACTCTGTGGAGTACTGATCTCCAGGTCGGTGAGGGCATGGACTACTGGTTGAGCATATTAAGACAAGTGGAGCCATTGTCCTTATTTTATATTTCTCCACCTTCTCACGCTTCGTCTCCGACTTTCACAATTATTGAACATTAAATCTGACCTTATATGTTGATCGTTTGCCAGCTTTACAAAGGTTCAGGTGTTCGATCAAGGAGACTTTACTTCATTTTTTTTCTTTTTAATTTTTCTTTAAGTAGGTTGCATGGAAGAAAGGTATGCTTACTAGTGGAATGCTATTATCAAAATTGTGTTGAAAGATATGTTGTGCTGGATTTGCGGAACTAATACAATGTTTGAGTTTGATGTTGCACAAGGATACAAAGATTGTTCCAAGGATCTAAGGATAAATAAAGGATATGCAAAGTAATTTGAGTAGGGTATATTTTTATGTGGAGCCAAAAAATGAAAATCTAGCAAAAAAATATATCTCAGGGCCTTATGAATGGTCACGTAGATAAGGATTTCACAACAGATAAAGACTGAATATAAGTGGAAAGAGGCCTATATTGAATTTTTGTATTCCTAAAGCTACTTAATAATAGAAGATATGAAAAATAAAATTGATAATATATATCTACACTAGATATTTTATGCGTGGAGAGATTTGTACTCAATTATTTAATTCCGTTGGGCATTTAATAAATCAAAGGCATATATAGGTTTGTACTCAATTATTTATTTTGATCGGCTTTGACACTTAATTTATCTAGGGTTGCTATGAATCTATGTTAATAATTTCATTAGTTAACATAGGTGATTTTTAAGTATGTTATGGAGATATCCAACGAGTTCATTTCTTTAATTTGTTTAACTTTATGTGTAATCATAAATTTGAGTTTTTTTTTCCACTCTTTACTTTCCATTGAAGCAAATTGCTTTCCATGTATTGTTTATATATGTTTGATATGATAGTTTCAAAACAAAACGAACTACCTATCTGCAGAGCATTTCTTGTGATCTCTTTGCTTTTTCCAACCAAGCCTTCAAAGCAAACAATCAAAGATTAATTGATATACTTTGTTTGTATGTTTTGCCAGTCGTAGCTTATGTATTTATCTTGTAAGGCATGAACTTTTATGAGATTAAAGTTGATTGAATGTTTTGGTATTGATACTTTTTGGGTCTTTTTGTAATTGACATTTGTTCAGTATGGGAGACCTTTACTACTTTCATAGTTGTTAACCTTCATTTCTCTGGTTTCTAAAATAAGGTCTCCTCCAGCTTCCACATTAACAAAATTTGGGAGAAAATATGGGTTCTTTGGCTCCATTTGATACCAAACCCTTTGCTGATTCGATGATATTTTCAGCTCTGAAATTTGCAACTACCTTGGTGGACAAAGATGACTTGCAAAGGTGGAAAAAGACGACTCTTGATTTTCTACTATTTTTCCTTCTCGCTTTTCCAGATTTCAAGAATGACCGTACTTGAGCACTTCAACAATAGGAATTTCAAATGTGTCTACCATGTCTATGTATTGGAGTATTATTGTATCCATGTCCCTGAGTCAAGTTCAAGAATTTTATAGTTTCTGTTAGCTCCACTACATACTTTAGCATTTAGAGGACCAAATACTAGCTCAGTCGTGTGTTTATGCCAAAAGGGAGCTCGCAACAATCATTTACCTTCTTCTCCTTCAACTTCCTCATGCTCTCTTAGCCCTCTGTATCTTTGTTTTTCCTCCAAAACCCTGTACAAACTCGCTTTCCCTCATGTCCCCGGGCGCAAAGTTAAACCCATGAGACTGTGATCGTGTGACCATGCGCTTTTCATAAGCCCTTTTCCCTCATCACTATCGACAAATTGCATCATGTGTGTATAAGGCCCAAAACCCTTGACTTCCGCTGATGCGATATTCCTTAAAAACAATTAATTCCTCATCGGGTCCGCGGTCTAATCGGAAATCGGCAAACACAAAAGCCCAAGGTTTTCAAAGGAAAGCACCAATCCGATTACTCCTTCACCGTTGGATCAGTTCCACCATGATCCAACGACCCATGCCCCACAAACCAATCTTCGTCATCTGATCATCCACCGAAGCGATCCAACGTCATTCGCTTTCCCTGCTGCCGAAACTTACCCGCGCTTTAACCCGCGGGGAAAGTTGTTTCCCTCCCGTCACATCTGCCACGCATCGTGCGCTTATTGCATCGTTTCCCCATGTACGTTTACCACCCACCTCTGATAAGCGATGCGGGCAATATTGCCTATCGCCCAAACCCACTCTCCCGACCATTAGGCTCTGTGTTCCTTTCGCCCCGATAACCGTTGGATCTATCCGCGCAAGATCTAATGGCTTAGGACTGTTTGTTCTCGCTTTCTCCTAATGTCCCCCGCCGATAAATCCCTGCTGTTTATTCGTTTAATCCAATGACCGATTTTCTTCCTCCGCCCGTCCCGAATATCCACATCCATAGCCATTCTATGCTCCCGAAGAATGAAGGTGGCTAGCTACTTGTACCTGGTGCATTACTACTTCAAAAACTGCATTCAAGAACAGAATGGCCGAAGAACGAAAAGGACATGCCTTGAGCAGTTGAATTCATTCAGCAATTATGGAGCATTCTGTCATACAACATCCCACCTGCTCAAGAAGGACCACAGAGTACCAGAGAATGTCAAATTCATTCATTGAAGCAGTAGATTGTGGCAGAGGCCCATTTTAGATAGTTAATGTGGTTGGTGGTCCATTATGACCCCTCCACACATAGAATAGAAAATCATTTTTTGTAAACAAACTCTATATATACCCAGAACACAGATGTAATCGGGGATGATGGTTGATGGTTGTTGTTTTGATGTAAGGTTCAACTTCTGGAGACTGTAACTACTTTGATACTTGCAGCGTCTGGTCTTCATTTTCAGCTAATACAAGCTTGTTTTGTTGTTAATTGTTCACTTTCCATTTCTATTCCGTTCCAGGCTGTGCCTGTTATGCATTTGTTCATGTGCTCTTGATATTTAGCATTAGAGGGGCTGTCATCCCACGTCTGTGTTGAACTCTAGTATGTATCATTGAATGTGTTATGCATGTTTCTGTTTATTTAGTGCTAGAGAGGTGTCATCTTGTCTATGCATTAGGAAATAGATTTGCAGACATTTTTACTGGTTGCAGCCAGCCATCATAGGGTCCTGTGCATATGCTGGTGTGGTCAATATTCTCCATGCTCACCTAATCCTCAAACTGTGAGTAGTTGGTGGTCTAAAGCCTTGTAGTTTGGGGGTGTTCACCCATGTCTGGAGTTAAGCATAGTAGAAATGGTTATCTGGCTTGAACAATCATCATTCCTTCCATTCATCCATTTCCAACATTTTTTTGAGTTTTGTGATGTTCCCAAGCATCTCCGAGATAGAACCTAGGAGAGTTTCTTGGGGTGATAACATTAATTGGCGCCGTTGCCTGGGAGAGGAGATTGAAGCTCAGCTTCCCTGGGAGACGACACAATTCCAAATTTTGATGATAGACAAAGTCTGGGCACATTACTGGTTGTAATCATCTATCTGGTGACTCAACTAGAGGAAGACCAACCTTTGGCGACTCCACATTACAGTTCTGGCGTAGTTTGTGAGGCGTGCTTGTAGAAATCCTTAGAAATCACCAGCTGACCAGTGCCTGATCCTGAGAAGATTGTTAAGTAGAAGAAAACTTTGCAGAAAGGAGCATCAGGATCAGGTAAGCCTTAAAAGTCCCATGTATCTCTGCTAGTGAAGAAATCACCTTCAGAGATTCATAAAGCTCCTTGTTCATTCATTTCCCTTTCGGATCTCAGTCCAAAGAAGCATCCATGCTGTCCATCATATTCCTCTGTCTCTGTCGTCCTTTTCATTGATCCATACCACTCAGTCTACCAGTGTCCTTTCATATACCCCAGTCATGGTAGGTCAGCAAGCTCTTACAAAGATAGAAAGAATCGTTGCTGTTAGGTATGGACCCTTGGTCTTGCCTTTCCCTTTGAATGCCATGCCTGCAGGAGATTATCAAGAATATATGCCTAAGTTTACTGGTACAGAAGGAGTAACAGTTGAAGAGCACCTTGAGTCCTTTTATAGCTATGTTGATAACCTGGATATCAATGAAGAGGATGTGTGGATGAGGTTTTTTGTCCAAAGCCTAGATGGGGAGGCTAGAAAATGGTTCAGAGAATTACCCCCTAGGTCTATTGCAGACATTGAGGCCCTAGATGATGTGTTCCGAAAGCACTGGGGGATAAGAAAGATATGCTCTTTTATTATACTGAATTTGGGAACTTGCAGAGGGAGAATGGTGAGCTGCTGTCTGATTTCAACAAGAGATTCAACCATTTGTACAACAGAATACCATATGAAGTGAAACCCACTCCTACTTCTGCTATGCTCACTTATGCCAATGCCTTTGATTCTCAGTTCTGCCTGCTGTTAAGAGAAAGAAGATGTACTTCTTTGGCTGATATGCGAGATGCATCCTTTGAAGTAGAATCAAACATCATAGCTGCAGAGAGGCTCAAAGATAATGCTGAAAGGAGAAGAGAGGGGGGTGAGTCCTCATCATCCTCAGATCTTAAGATCGATATATTGGCCAGGATGATATAGGCATTAGCCTCTGAAGTTTCCAGATTAGACGCTGAGTAGCGTTCTGAGGAAGTAGGAGCTTCTAGTACCTTTGCTCTACCAAATCCAAATCCATACAGAGGAGCAAAGGAGCAGTTGTAGATTTTGCAAGAAAGCAAAGATGCTAACGAAGACCAAAGGGTGAAGACCCTTTTTCAAACTATAGTCATGGAGGAAGAGCTGGAGGAGGTCCATGGTTTGGAAGATAAGGGCAGTGCCCCTTTCTTAACCAGAGCTGCCTATGAAGAGTCACTATCTAAAGGCACTGCTCATGAGTTTGTTGTACCTACAGAACAACAAGCTTATTAGCAGAAGCAGATAGCAGCAGGTCCTACCATCCTCGAAGAAGTTAAGCCTAAAGCCAACCCTTTTTCCCATGACTATGCAGATCTGCAAATTCACCAGCCTACTATTATCCCCAACACAGTGATCAAAAAGGGAGAGGAAAGCTCCCCATCATCTTTTGTCCCTCTGTCTGCTCAAGTGACAATCCCTCATAGTTGCCCACTAGGCACTAAGGTAGGCCATAACTCAATGCCGAAGGCTAATACTGATCATCTCAGTCTTGATATACTGATGCCTGCCCAGGTGGCCTCCACACAGCTTGAAAGGGCAGCTTGCCTGATGACAGAGGAAGAGGGTGCACAGTTTTGGGAATCCTCCTTGGATGTGGAATGTTCTAAGAAAAATGAAGGAGCAAATGATGTCTCTGTGTCCCCCGCATAAGAATACATTGGTTCACCATTCATATTAGTTGTGCAGGCCACAAATGACACAAAGAAGTACACATAAACCATGATTATTCAGCATGTGTACAAAGGCTCCCATGAAGAACATCCAAGGATGAGAGTATACAGAAAGGGGATGAAATTTGATCCATATCTACCAGATAAGGTCAAATGCCCTAAACTCTTTGAGGTAGAGGATCAAATCAACCTAATTTTGCAGATCTATGATGAACAGACCCAGAGGAGGAGAAACAGTTTTGATGGTCTAGCAGATGGCCAATTTTTGAAGATTTATGTTGTTTAAGGTTTTTGGGCCTTAATGATTGTAAGCATGTTCTTTTACAGGTTTTAGCCTTGACTTAATTAGACTCCATGCCCAATGGAATACTAGGCAATATTTTTTAAGCAAAGTATGAGGGCATTGGTTTGCAGTTCTTGAGACCTCATAGGGAGGATCTCATCCCCAGAAGGAGCCAGTGTGAGCTCCGCTACATACTTCAGCATTTAGAGGACCAAATACTAGCTTGGTCGTGTGTTTATGCCGAAAGGGAGCTCGCAGCAGTCATTTACCTTCTTCTCCTTCAGCTTCCTCATATTCTCTTAGCCCTCCATATCTTTGTTTTTCCTCCAAAACCCTGTACAAACTCGCTTTCCCTCAGGTCCCCAGGCGCAAAGTTAAACCCATGAGACCGTGATCGTGTGACCATGCACTTTTCATAAGCCCTTTTCCCTCATCGCTATCGACAAATTTCATCATGTGTGTATAAGGCCCAAAACCCTTGACTTCCGCCGATGCGATATTCCTTAAAAACACTTAATTCCTCATCGGGTCCGCGGTCTAATCGCAAATCGACAAATGCAAAGGCCCAAGGTTTTCAAAGGAAAGCGTCGATCCGATTACTCCTTCACCGTTGGATCAGTTCCGCCATGATCCAACAGCCCGTGCCCCACAAACCAATCTCAGCCATCCAATCATCCACCAAAGCGATCCAACATCATTCACTTTCCCTACTGTCGAAACTTACCCACGGGGAAAGTGGTTTCCCTCCTGTCACATCTGCCACGCGTCGTGCACTTATTGCATCGCTTCCCCGTGTATGTTTACCACCCACCTCCGATAAGCGGTGCAGACAATACTTCCTACTATGCAAACCCGCTCTCCCGACCATTAGGCTTTGTGTTCCTTTTGCCCCGATAACCGTTGGATCTATCCGCCCAAGATCTAATGGCTCAGGACTGTTTGTTCCTGCTTTCTCCTAATGTATCCCGCCGATAGATCCCTTTCGTTTATTCGTTTAATCCAACGACCGATTTTCTTCCTCCGTCCGTCCCGACTATCCACATCCATAGCCATTATATGCTCCCGAAGGACGAAGGTGGTCAACCACCTGTACCTAGTGCATTACTACTTCAACAACTGCATTCAAGAATAGAATGGCTGAAGAACGAAAAGGACATGCCTCAAGCAGTTGAATTCATTCAGTAGTTATGGAGCATTCTTTCATACAACATCCCACCTGCTCAAGAAGGACAACAGAGTACCAGAGAATGTCAAATTCATTCATTGAAGCAACAGATTGTGGCAGAGGCCCATTTTAGATAACTAATGTGGTTGATGGTCCATTATGACCCCTCCGCGCATAGAATAACAGATCATTTTTAGTAAACAAACTCTATATATACCCAAAACACAGATGTAATCGGGGATGATGGTTGATGGTTGTTGTTTTGATGTAAGATTCAACTTCTAGAGACTGTCTTTGATACTTGTAACATCTGGTCTTCATTTTCAGCTAATACAAGCTTCTTTTGCTGTTAATTTCTCACTTTCCATTTTTATTCTGTTCCAGACTGTGCCTGTTATGCATTTGTTCATGTGCTCTTGATATTTAGCATTAGAGGGGCTGCCATCCCACCTCTGTGTTGAAGTCTAGTATGTATCATTGAATGTGTTATGCAGGTTTTTGTTTATTTAGTGCCAGAGAGCTGTCATCCTGTCTGTGCATTAGGAAATAGATTTGCAGACCTTTTTACTGGTTGCAGTCGGCCATCACAGGGTCCTGTGCATCTGCTGGTGTGGTTAGTATTCTCCATGTTCACCTAATCCTCAAACTGTGAGTAATTGGTGGTCTAAAGCCTTGTAGTCTGGGGCTGTTCACCCATGTCTGGAGTTAAGCATAGTAGAAGTGGTTATCTGGCTTGAACAAGCATCATTCCTTCCATTAATCCATTTCCAACATTTTGTTGAGTTTTGTAATGTTCCCGAGCATCTCCGAGATACAACCTAGGAGAGTTTCTTGGGGTGATAACAGTTTTTACAACTTTTATGTTCATGTTTGGGTTTCTCAAATAATGATAAACTAAGTTTTCCGAACTTTGCAATCCAAAAGACCCCCATATTATAAGTGATCTTGGAAAATACCACTTGTCTGGAGGTAGGATTGATCAAATGAGCAGTGATTTTGTAAATAAAAAAAACACGACCTTTGTTAAAAAATGGGACTTGTCTCGAATTTATGGCGATGACATGGTTACTACAGAGGATGTACAAGGGTTACTAGAAAATCTTGGAATTCAACATATCTTTGATCATAATATGAAATTAGTGATATGCTCTTCGATCATATGAACTTCATAGTTTCCTTTCATTTTATGTCATGACTCTTTTAGTTTTTGATCTATGGTAGTCATTTTAGTTTTTATTAGTTTATTTTATCTAAATTACCTAATTTTAGTTATATTAGTAGTTTTCTTTAATTATAATTAAAAACTAATTTAGTTTAGCTTAAATTTATTTTAATTTTAGTTTAAGCTTAAATATTTAGCTTTGATTTAGTAACATTGATTTTATTATTTAATAGTATATAAATTTGAATTCTATCTATTTAAGTTATAGTTTGAGTTATTTTAAATTACTTTTTATTTAAAATTATAGTTAATTAATTTATTTTAAATTTTATATTAGTTTTTATTTTTATTTAAAGTTTTATTTATTTAGTTTAATATTTTGTTTTAAGAAATTATTGATTGTTTGGATTGTAGATAGATATGAAAAATTTTGAGACACAAGATAATGAGAAGTTAAGGAAACTCAAAAAGTTACAAAGCTCAAAAGATTCCATTTTTTTGCAAAAATAAACTTTTGTACCCTGTGAGAAATTTAAACTTTTTGTAATGGTGTGAAAACTTATTCAAAATTCCTTTACACCTTTAAATGCAATTTCTAGTTATTAAATTATCTTATAATTTGGAAAATTATAAAATAATTTAATAACATCAACCATTGTCATTATCATAACATCAAAAACAACGCCCAACTTGCTATGGGGAAACATCCATCTCCTTCTTCCATTCCACCTCATAGGATTCCAACCCTCATAAAACCCTAAACCTCATCTCAAATGAAACCCTACATCCTCGCAGCGCAGTGCTCACTTTTGGTCTTCGAAAACGTTTTGCCCTCCGAACCATCTACGACTATATTCATCCAGACATCCAGTCCGGCGGGCTCCTCCAGGTAGTTATTTCTCTGTTTCTGCTTTTAATTTCAGCAAGGGTACATTTTAATCTGCGATTTCGCTGTTGCAAAGATAATGTCTATTCATCGAATATTGAAACGTTTGATAATGAAGGAAGTCCCCCTAGTATCCACTCATGTATCGATCCCAATTTTGCTGTTTCGTCCTCTTGAAATTCATGCAAATCCCCACATAAAAATCGCCAAATTCTGCACGGAAACAGCAATCCCATCCCCAGCTCCACCAGATGGGGGCGTTGTCACAGATTTTTTCATCAACAAATGCGGTATGTCAGAGAAAGATGTTTCAAATGTCCTTAAACTTCACAAGGGCTTGCTGAATAAACCAAGCCAGGATTTGGAAGAAGGTTTGGAGTTGTGCAAGCTTGTTTATACCCATTCAAGAATTCTTGATCAGAGTGAGGATAAGCTTAAATCTGCGATTTCAGTCTTGCAAAGATTGGGTATTGAGGGCGATGCATTATCAAATTTATTGGCAAGAACACCCCGTCTCCTCACGGTTGCGGAGGAAAAAGTGGCTGAGCGTCTGGGGCTTGAGAGGGGATCCAAGATATTTGGGCACGCTTTGCATTGCTGTCTAGGAATGCGAAAAGAAAATATAGATCGAAAACTGCAGTTTTTGTGCAGTTTAGGTTTCTCTGAAAAACAAATTTACAAGGTCTCATGTTCGATGCCTTTCAGAGGAAAAACTGAAACGGAATGTAGACTTTCTTGTCAAATCACTGGGGCTTCCATTGGATGATATTATTAGATGTTCCCTTCTGTTCACATGTAGCTTGGAGGCCTTGAAGTCCATGCAACTGTTGAAGAGAAAGAGGATTTCCCCACATATTGTTAAATACACAGACAAAAAATTCTTGGAAAAGTATGTTAATGGGAATCCCGAATACTCCTCCGTTCTGCGGGATATTTACTATGGAGAGAAAGCTGTGAAAGCTAATCGTTGACAAGGAGACTTACAGTGAGTGTGTTTCAGTCAAAAGGATTCAACGAAAGTTGTGAGCAGCTTCAATCAATATGAGATTTCATACACTGCCTTTATTTGTAGTCTTTTGTGGATTTCTTGGCATAAAAGAAGGGTGCTTGTAGCAGGGGCCAGCTAACAGTTCCGAGAAACAGATTTTAGAACAGGAGCGATTCACAGCATCGCTTTTAACTGAATGTGCAACTCACCTCCTTCGTTACCTCAGCATGAGAAAGGCAAATGGCCAATATTGATTTGTAATCAACACAACCCAGACATTATTGTGTTGCCAACTTATACTTTACAGAGTTCAGCGTGCCAATAAATACATTTTGTTGTCATTTATATCATGTTAAATATCATAAAGAATTGACCATTTCACTACTTTAGTTTCTTTCAAAATTCATGTATTTCTATCAAATTATAAGCATAATCTCATATTAACACCCATTATACAAGCCCTAGGTGATAAAAAATTAATGCATTATTTCATATAATCCACTCCAAATGATTGTTTCAAGTATTTATTGCTTGTTTCAAATATCATTATTAAGCATGTCTTAAGTGGTTGCCATGTTGTATGAGCGAAGTCTTGGCTAACATTTGAATTACTTAAAACTAGTATTTGGTTTCACCTCAAATCTATATGTATTATTCGTTATTCATGTTCATTTATGGTAATTTTCGTGGGTATCTTCTTTTAATCGGTTTTATTCAATGATGTCACACACGACCGTCATGGTTGTAAACAAAACTTTGCATAGATGTATGCTCACCATCACCTTATCATATGCAGTGATTGCTAGCTCATCAATTATTATAGCAATCATCATCTCATTTATTTGGCAATCACAAAGCTTCAAAAGCTCATAGGTCAATTCCATATGTAATATTAATTGTTATACATGTGATCATACAAATAATATTACTTAACAAAAAGGAATGGGTTCAATGGTGACAATTTGTCTAATTAATTTAGTGACAACTATTATTCAACCAACTTGTAGAGCATTTAAAGAATGAGATAATTTTCAACAACATTCGAGTAAAACAAGATTTCTCATTACTTTTTTTTAGCAACTATCTTGACTAAGGGATTCTTTCTATTTCATAAAAGATTCAATGTCAATAAGTTCAACATATTTGCCAAGCTTACAACTCTCACAAATAAGACTTGCAACAATGTTTGGTAAATAACTTGTGCATATAAGAATAAAGATCTACCCAAACAAGGTTAAACAAAGGTAGCAATCCATATAACTATGATCTTTTCAAACATGGTTGACTTCTTGTGAGACATGATTGATTTAAAATCCAACCTCTTAATGAATATGGAGGTATTAGAACACTATGAAAGTTTCCTTACTTCACAAGTGAGATAATGCTATTACACATTGCAAGAACAATTTGGAATCTTTCATTTGATACTTATCATTAATGTCAATAAGATTTTGAACAACAGTGCGCACGTGAACAAAATATTGAAGTTATTAAGTTAAAATTTTACTCTCAATACCATCACTACATATCACAACCATCCATTATGTAGGTACAAATTCTGACCACAAGTTCACAACCATGACTTAAAAGATAATCTCACTTCTTTACCTTGTTGATAGTTCTTTACCATCCTTTTCTTTTCAATATCATTTTATTTTGTATGAGGAATACACATGTTTTGGTACTTAAGATGCTACTCACACAAGGCTCAGAGCCCTTATAAGAAATACTCTTTATGAGCTCAACAAGTTGCATGCAAAATTTGAACTCAAGTAGGGAGAATAACACATTTCTCCTAACTACCCAAGCTAAACCCAATTGACCACATGTGATCTTCAAACTAATTATTGACTCATTAGTCTCAAGAGTTTACACTCTTCCCATTTGATTCATGAATCTGCATTACTACACCTATCCTTTAAGCTTAATGTAAGGAGCAGTAAACCCCATAAATCTAAAATTTTAGAAGTATTGTTACAAAATATGGGCATTCAATATCGAGATCCTTTCATGAGACGAAAGTTTTTCTTAAATATTTGTACTGCATAAACCATCAACATAAGTGGGAAGGAATGGAGGAAGGTTCTAGTCACTCCCATAAAGTCAACCATTGGTAAGAAGAGGGGGAGTCACTAACAAACTCCTTGTGGAGTGTTCTTTGCTTTTCATTTCATTTCATTTGATATTAAATCCATGGAATGACATGTAATTTCATTTCATGAGTTGTGATTGGAGATAGAAAATCTCTATACAACATCACAACAGTGCAAACAAATCTATAAGCAAAGCTCACTCACTTTGCTACACTTGCTTCATAATTGTGAGTGAGAATTCCTTTGTTTGTCTTGTTGATTACATAGAGTTGTGACTCTAGAAATATAAATGGATATGAAGTTAACTGCAAAAATGTTGGTCCATGTCATTGAGGGTAAGGCAGTGGCGGCCAGTGGTGTGTTTGATAATTGATTAGTGGTAGGATGGAATATAAATTGGAGGAATGCAAATGTTGATTCTCCATAAAATTTATCTCATCTGTCCTTCACATAAGCAACTATCATTCTCCATGGCTTATTATATTATCAATTATTCCAAACTCCACATATGGGAGGTATAATTATAACTAACATCCATTCTCATTCCCTTTTCTTGTACATTTTAAAGTATTACTACTTGTGTTTCCTTTACATAAATGAAAATGATTATTACATTTATCTAAGTAATTGAATAAATGAAATCTCTACCTTATGGGGTTTGTGCTAGTCTAGTTTGAAGAATACAACAAGCTCATATACCTAGATGTTGGCATCCAAGTGTATGACATCATCAATCACCTCTTTGATCTACTAGATAACCATTTTTATGTTGTGGTGGACTACTTATGTAGAAGACATGGGCCCACACTCCACAATACAAGATTGGTTACTACCAACAATGCACAAAGAAGGTGCAATACCTTCTATGTCATAGTTAAGAAGGACTCACTTCCAAGTGAAATAGGGCTTGAGCTAGAGGTGTATATAGTCTATACAATGTTCCCTCACGAACCCCAATCATCCCTTCTTCATTGATACTAGAGCCCTTATCCAAAACGAAAACCTTGCCATTAACAAAAGCAACTTTATTACGCTTATCCTCTATACTAGAAATAGAAAGTATATTTTTCTTCAAACCTAGAACATATAAGATGTTGTTGAGGTGAATGTTTCCACCTGGTTCAAGCTCCAATGATATATAGCAATGCCTTTCATTGGATAGCATTTTTTGTCTCCAAGTTCGATAGAGTGAGATGAATTTCCTTTTGACAAGGTTTGAATTTGATTGTATCCTCCCGTCATGTGCCTGGAGGCACCACTATCGATAACCCATACATTTTCATCTTTGAAGGCGCCGAATAGAGCAAAGAAGATACTTCCTTCTACTTCTTTCTTTACTAGCTTGGGGATGATCTTCAATATGTAGTTCTTGATGGAGATAATGAGATTTCCAAGAAAACTGAAAGCCTTCTTCATGATTCTTGACATTGTGCCAGCTAACTTGTGATCTTTAGTCTCCTTGTTGCACCTTAGCTCTGATACCATGTTGGAAAATATGGAGACTTAGTAATTATAGCTTATTTTTCTTCACTTGATAATTACTTGTGATGTTAGATGTTCTTCTATTACTTCTTTGATTATGTTCATCAAGTAATCATAAAAAACAAGAAGATCACAAAGAGATACAGTACACCAGAAATAGGCTCCAAGATAGGGCAAGACCCCTCTAAGGGGAAAACTTGGAAAATACTTCTCTTCTTCTTTATAATATGCTTACAAAAGAGACTTCAAAGATCCAAAGACCCAAGCCAACAAACCCCGCAAGATCCAAGTCATCCTCCAACAAGATTTGCTTCAAAACAACTTCCAGACCTTCGATACATCAACCCAACCACTGAAACTTTGACCCTGCAATTTCAGCCTCCAACAACTAGCCCAGAATTTCATCCTCTTGTAGTTGGCAGCTTCACAAATGCTAGCGAGACAAAGAGAAATATAACCTTGGACAAACTTCAATTTTTGTTCTTCATCCTCTAGTGACTCTTCACTATTGCAAATCAAACTTGTGTGAGACGTGTGTCCAAATGAGGTTGAGCTCCCCTCTATTTATAGCCTTTCTTGAGGGCAAAATTTCCCTCCCTTAGGGTGAATTGTCTTTGCTCTTAGGCCTAATTGATATTGGGTTTATGCATGGATTTTACATGATAAAATAAATATTTTTCTTCATTACAATGAGTCCAAATGGGACTATGACACATGAACAATATTATTCTTTATCCTAGAAATACCTAGAAGACCTAAAAAGCATGAAGAACATGCTTTTGACTCAAACTAGAGTATGAAATCCATAATCCAAAATAAAATATAATCTCTTTCTTTTATTTTTCTTTCTTTATAAAGAATATACAATGTCATGATTACAATTACATCATAATGAAGACCAACCCTAGTTACAATTTTCAGCACTCCCTCTTAATTAGGGAGGTATTCATGGTACAAAGAATCTCAATATTGAAGCATCCCCATAAGAAGAGTCAGATTGATAAGCCATCTTTTGTCAAGCATCTTTTATATCATAACCAACATTGTCACTAAAGGTATTAACTGGACAAGCTCATCTTTAACTATGAGCATTATGATGGGAGGCTTTACGTGAGCTGCCACACTACCTCTCAAAGGTACACACCCCATCTAGATGTCTACAAGGTATGTTATTTTAGGACTATTCTTATCTTGGACTCCCAAACTTGGATCCTCAAATAGTATCGGTCCTCTTCGAATACTCTTATCTTGGATTCCCTACCTCATCCTTAAAGAGCATAGGTCACCAGCTTCTTTCTATGGATTTTTTAATCCATAAGAAGTTTCAATCTAGATGCTTATTCAATCCTCCAGACTCCATTTTTTCTTTATGGCCTTCGCTAAGACTTATGGTTGTTATTCCTAGTCTAGTGCCTGACCCATAAAGACAAGAACTATCTGATATCACGCCCTCTCAACCACGAAAGAGATATCCATCAAACCAAACTTACCTCTTAGGTACTCAAGCTTCTTGTTTGGTAATGCTTTAGTCAATATGTCAACTACCTGCTCATTTTTAGGTAGAAAGTGCAGCTCCACGACCTTATCTCATACCAATCCTCTGATGTAGTGGTACTTGTTATTTATATCCTTTGTCTTAGCATGAAATACCCGGTCTTCTGTCAAATTTATGCAACTTTGATTATCACAATGCATCCATGTAGCGATGAGCAATCCTTCAAACAACTCTGATAACAACTTCCTGAGCCAAACTGATTCACTGTAGACTTCACTTGTAGCAACATATTCAGCTTCAGCACTGCTCAAAGCAACTATATCCAGCGTTCTGCTCATCCATGAAACCATGGAAGGTCCAAGGCTAAAGCATCCTCCCGTTGTGCTCCTTCCATCTGTCTCACTGCCACACCAATTTGAATTTGTATATCCCATGAGTTGGATTTCATTCCCAGTATACTTGAGGTAGTGATGAATGGTTCTGTTACACTGATTTTGTCACCTTGACTATCTGCAGTTATATGGCCCCATCAATAGCCATATTGTCCTCTTTGTCAAGCCCCATACCTCTGCTCTTCATGTCAAAACTTCAAAAGAGAGAAA
>APFE031505456.1:0-15555 GCA_000404065.3 Pinus taeda
TGGAGATATTTGTCCATCCTTATATACCCATGATCCTCCCCACTTCTAGTCAATGTGGGACTTTGGTCGTATACCCAACATTTTAAACCATACTAATAAGAAAAAAATACGCACCAATTTAATAAACATGATCGTTAATACATTAATAAGCATGAATTTTATTAATTTTTTGTTATTTTAAATCATATTAATAAGTAGATTTTTATTCACCATTTAATGATAGCAATTATTTGGGAGCTAAAAGAAAACTACGACAAAAATCCAACTCACTTTATTCTTCATTTAAATGTTATTTTAAGATTTATCTGAACAAATAATATAATAAAAATTGATCATATAAATATTAAGTAAAATTTTGGATAAATTTAATTGATATCATAATTTTACAATTTTTATTTAAAATGTTATTTTAGGATTTACATTAAGTGTAGTTTAACTATTTGAAATTATTTTTTTAAGCTAGAATTTGATGATAGATTTTTTATGATATAGTTTAACTATTTGAAATTATTTTTTTAGCTAGAATTTGATGATAGATTTTTTATGATATTGTGAACTTTTTTGTGAATTAAGTCATTTAAGATTTTGCACATCAGGTGGCATGCATGCATGGAAAATCCAGTAGCTACGGTCTTGCGTACAACTATCAACATAAAGCATCCATGGGAATCCTGCTCTGGTCCTGTCGGATGACCACCTAGCCTTGCATCATTCTTTCAACATTGGTCCCGCTCATTTGAAATTTGAAACTCCGGCCTATTTGAAATTTGAAAATCATATATAACGCCTTCCATAAATATGGCAAAGACTGTCTTACTCGTAATTTGCTTTTTAATTTTTTCTGCTAATCTGTAACTACTAGCGCAAAAAAATACACAAAATTAACGGATTTTTTTTTGAGACGCAGAGACCGTTTTTTTGAGACACAGAGACTTGAGCAAAGGCAATCACCACTCCACTTGTTTGTTAGTGAATGCAGCAATAACAAGTTTATGGACAGGTTTTTCTCGTTGATATTATAAACAATGTGTTATTTGTTATTTTTATTTTTCTTTTCGCTGATACTAAGAATATCACTGACCTCCCTGCTCGCTCAATGTTTAAGCAGTTCCAGAATCAGAGAAAGTCCTCGTCTTTAAATTATGGCCCAATCGGTGACATTCTAAACAGTAAATTGCTTATTTTTACTTTTACTTTTTGGTTTATAAATAATTATTTTTGCTGATAATATAGAGTTTGTTCTAGTTTTATTAAGTATTACAACAGTTTGTTCCAATCTTTTTTGGTATTACAAACAGTTTATTCCTGCTTTTTTTTACCGTATTATAAACAGAAAATATCTTATTTCTATTTTGAGTTTTTCATTTTTAGGGCTATTGCTTCCGTTATTTCCACTTCCTCAGATTATTTTTCTTTTTCCTACAACTATTGGTTATGGTTATTGTAAAAAGAAATTTTCTCATTGTCCTTTGAAAATGAGGCAATTTCTTATAAATGGGACTTAATGGAGAATATCAATTTCTTAAAGAAAATCGCATCGGAAAGGTTTAAAGGGAGGACTTAAGCAAAGGCGAAAGGACTCCCTGATTAGCGATCTCTGACATATCGCATCGGAGGAAGGCGTCATGCGATATCAGAACCACGTGCCATTTACATGTGCGATTAGCGATTGCGATATCGGCGATCGGCGATGGGGTCGTGCAAATACCAAGGGGGCCGTTACATCTGACATACGCCGATGCGATGGGCCGATAGTGATAGCACCGATAGAGCGATCGGCGATTGGCAATCAGCGAATCCCCGATACAAGGGCCGTTGCGACTTGCGACATGCGATTGCGATATGCGATCGGTGATCGACACAAAGGAGCCATGCTAATGCGACGTGCGATTACGACATGCGATAAAGGCCAGACCCGATAAAGTTATGGATGCGATTTCATAATATTTGAAATCTAGCTGAACATCCCATGATGTGTTTTGTGTGCGTTTTCCCATGTATTTCCGTTATTTGGCTATTTCAGCCAGAGGAAGGAAAAACGATTAGGTGTCCATGCCTGCTGGTCCCTTTCCATTTGTAAATGGATTCTTCTAATGAAACAGTCGGTCTTCAATGATGGAGGCGACTATAACTGATGTATTACAAAAATCACAGGGAGCTCAATTGACAAGGTTGCTAAAGGTTGCTGAGATTCGCTTGGAGGTCGAGCGAACCACTGATAACACAGAGAGGCAGAGTTATGCTCAAGAGAAGCATAGAGAAGCCCAAGAGGCTCAGAGATGCTTGAATGTTGAGTGTAAGCCCAGAGGAGGCAGTCTGCGGAGTCGAGGTGACTCAGAAGTAGAGGGTCGCTTGGAGGTCGAGCGAAACCAGAAGCTCCTGAAAGCCAGAGAAGCCACCAGAGGTTTGGGGCAATGGCAAAGGGGTGATTCCTCAGAGAGCTGGGCGCAACAGAGTTGTAGATCCAGAGAGCTTAAGCACAACAGAGTTACAAAGCCAAGAGCCAAGAGTCGAGAGCCAAGAACCAGACCCAAGAGCCAGAGCCAAGTGCCAAGAGCCAAGAGCTAGAGCTGAGAGCCAGAGCCAAGAGCCAAAGCCGAGAGCTAAGAGCCAAGAGCCAGAGAGCCAAATAGCGAGGGATAAAAATGGCATTCTAAGCCCATTGGTTCAGTTGTAAACCATTGGAGTTGAGTGTGGAACTTGTAAAAGAATTCAAGCCATAATCCCAAAGAACCTAGTCGAGTTGACTAGAGCTCAAGGAGACGTAGCCCAAAATATCAGGGGGAACTCCATATTATATTGTTGTCTTTTGTGATTGCTTATTGCTGCATTGCATTTACTGTTATATGTTTAAATATCAATTTAAGCAATTGAACTCAAGCACTTGAACAATTAAAGGCAAACAAAGCATACACCTATTTCAAGTTCTTTTAATTCTGCAAATTATCAATCATAAGCATAGATATTGGAAATTGTTTAAGCTTTGGAGTGGGAGAGGTTCTTGTAGGCAGACAAGAAGCCTTTAGTGCCCCATTTCAGATCAGGTGGTATCAGAGAATCAGGTTAATTAACCCCACCTTCAAAGAAGGTTATATCAGAGAAAGTTATACCAGAGCAGGTGGTATCATGATGCTTGATTGATCAAAGCAGGATGTTTGATTGACAGAACAATCTATTTGCTTGCTTAACTTGAAAGGCGTTTAAACGGTCGAGGATTGATTGTTTGATTGTTTGTAAACTAACTGTTGTTTGAGTTTGTAGAGGTGAAGGGAAAGCTATTGATAGCTAAATCCAAGAGAGGACAAGAAGGAAGAAGCGCTGAAGGCATTCTTCTTATCCCAAAGGACCTCAAAGAAATCCTTGAAGCACAAGAGGTTTGTTGCAAAAGGTTTCTTGAATAAGCTCTTTGTTAATCTTGTTTGAAGTTATTTTGTTCATTTTGATAATGACTACTTCTACAAGAGAGTCCTCAAATCCTTCCTTCATCACAAGATTCTTTAATGAAGACATGAAGCAAGACTTGTTCATCATGATGCATATGGTGAGAGAAATGTATGAGGATAGAAGGAAGAGCATCATATAGAGAGCAGTTGAATTCCATGAAGGAAGAGAAGCAATCACTTTCTGACAAATTGTAGGAAATGGAGAGGCAAATTCATATTGCAGATATGAACCTGAAAAGGATGCATGAGTTGGAGACACAACTCTTTGTTGCCAAAGAAGCCTTAGTTAAGTATCAGTTTGAAGAAGAGGTAAACAATTCCTATTTGTCTTCAAATTCTTCTAAGAATGTTTATATTGGTTCTTTTGAAAAACATACCGGAGGCGTAGGTTCCAAGTTATTGTCCAAGATGGGATATGAAGGAAAAGGCTTGGGCAAACATGCACAAGGTATAGTTGAGCCAATAATAGTTGAGGAAAGGCCTAAGAATTTGGGTCTTGGCTATGGACAAGCTTATGGATAAAGTTCCAAAGCTTCCATGAAGACAATTGAAACAGTTCCAAGAAGGAGTTTCATTGCAGGTCTTCTACCTCAAAAGTGTAAGGATTGTATTCTTAGGGAATGAAATAGTTTGAAACATACTTTGCAGGACAAAGGTGTTCATAAGCATACACTTGAACCAGAGAGTTTTGGAAACTCTGAAAGCCTTGAAGAGATTGATGGTGTTCCAAAGGGAGTCACTTCTTCATTTGATTCACCTCCTCATGAAGGTAATAAAGGTGAAAAAGAAAGGTATAAATATGGTTCTAATCATATTCCTTTTGATTATGTAAAGCATGATAAATTTCTATACAAGTATGGGAAAATAATTGCATGTTCCTTTTGTGGTTTGGATAACCATAATATTTCTAGATGTTGGAAGAGAATGGCCACATGCAGGAAACTTTTGAAGGAAAAGATGTAAAGAGCCAAAGGTCCATTGGACAAGGAAAATAATGTTGTCAAGAAGATGCACATGTGTTTCACTTATTGTCATAAGCAAGGACATATTGCTGCAAAATGTTGGACTCTGAATCCAACAATTCTTCCACAAAACTTGAATATTGTGGAAAGAAAGAATGGCAGGAATGGAAAGGAAGTTTCTATAAATGATGTGTTTCAAGATGATTCACATTTTGCTATTGATGTGCAGACAAAGGAAGGACCTTTGAAATGGATTGGTAAGAAATGGTTAGAGTTCTTATCCAATTAAAGTTGCATATATTTTGATGTGAAGAGAAATGTATCACATCTATTTGCATTTCTTGTTAACGGAATGCAAGTTGCAGATTTTTACCAAGAAGGTGAATGGAAAAAGTTGAGTAGGAGGCTCACTTTATTGTTGCAACATTATATTCATTTCATATTCATAAGTACAATGTACTTAAACGAAAGTTAAAGGATGAAATGCATGCATGAGAATGATGTGCATGAGCACAGGGATGTTGATGATCTCCTTGTATTTGAACATGTATGAGTGATTAACTTGAAGGGTTGATTAATTTGTTGTAAGCATGCATGTAATGCAATATTAACTTGAGAAAAGTTGATTTGGTCTCCAAGGTGGAGATGATGATGAATTGTTTCATCTTTGAAAAAGAATTGTAGAATTCTTTTTCTACATGCTTGACTTGAAGGGTCAATGGTCTTAAAGGCATGTTTTGTTGGCTTGTTATCTAGTCAATCATTTGTATGCAGATGTAAGACATGGAGGTAATTCACAAGATGTGAAAATCTATTTCTTTTGATGAAGCAAGAGTTTAGGCCATCCAGTTTTTGTCTGTGATTCTTTTGTTCTTGACAAGATGTCAATAGAACATTTTTGTAACAGATATAAATGAAAATTTTTGTGAAGAAGATGTAACTTCACATTGGTTTGAGCCACCTTAGATCAATGATCAAGGTAGAGAAGTTCAAACTACCTTCTGTGACCTTCTCAGTGGGAGTTCTACAAGAAGTCAAGGAGGAAGACAGGTCTTCCCAGGATGACAAGCACATCCAGGAAGGGAGTGTTCAAAGACTTTGATTCAAAGGCACTATGCAAGGAAAGTGTATGGAGGCTGAAAGAAGAGGGTGAGGTACTCTCATTTATTGTTCATATCAGTATATCAATCTTTTGGAGTCCAAAAGCTTTTTAGTGGGAAGGCGTGATCCAAAATGGATCTAACATAAACTTCTAAGTCTATGAATTTTCCTCACATAGGAAAAATGAAAGTCAAAGGATGCTTTTGAAAATAGTCTCATTGCATAGATCTCTTTATTCTGAATCTAACACAATTTGAATGGGCTAAAATGGACTTCGGATGAAGAAGTTATTGTAAAAAGCAATTTTCCCATTGTCCTTTGAAAAGGAGGAAATTTCTTATAAATGGGACTTAATGGAGAATATGTGTCTCTTAAAGAAAATTGCATCAGAAAGGTTCAAAGGGAGGACTTAAGTAAAGGCGGAAGGACTCCTTGATTAGCGATCTCTGACATATCACATCGGAGGAAGGTGTCATGCGATATCGAAACCCCAGGCTGTTTACATGTGTGATTAGCGATTGCGATATCGGTGATCGACGATCAGGTCACGCAAATACCAAGGGGGACGTTCCATGCGACATACGCCGATGCAATGGGTTGATGTCAATAATGCCAACAGAGTGATCGATGATCGATGATCGGCCAATCCCTTATACAAGGGTCATTGCGACTTGCGACATGTGATTGCGATATGCGATCGGCGATCGGCACAAAGGAGCCATGCTAATGCAACGTGCGATTGCGACATGTGATAAAGGCCAAACCTGATAAGGTTATGGACCTAATTTCATAATATTTGAAATCCGATTGAATGGCTCATGATGTGTTTTGCATGCGTTTTCCTGTGCATTTCCGTTATTTTGCTATTTCAGCCAGAGGAAGGCAAAACGATCAGGTGGCCATGCCTGCCGGTTCCTTTCCATTTGTAAACGGATTCTTGTAATGAAACAGTCGGTATTCAAAAATGGAGGTGACTGTAACTGATGTATTACAAAAAGGATAGGGAGCTCAATTTACAGGGCTGCTAAAGATTGATGGGATTCGCTTCGAGGTCGAGCGAACCACTGATAACACAGAGAGGCAGAGTTATACTCAAGAGAAGCGTAGAGAAGCCCAAGAGGCTCAAAGATGCTTGAATGCTGAGTGTAAGCCAAGAGGAGGCACTCTGTGGAGTCGGCATGACATAGAAGCAGAGGGTCTCTTGGAGCTTGAGCGAAAACAAAAGCTCATGAAAGCCAGAGAAGCCACCAGAGGTTGGGGACGATGGCAAAGAGGTGATTCCTCAAAGAGTTGGGCACAACAGAGTTGCAGAGCTAGAGAGCGTGAGCGCAGTAGAGTTGCAAAGCCAATAGCCGAGAACCGAGAACCAAGAGCCAGAGCCAAGAGCCAGAGTTGACAGCCAGAGCCAAGAGCCAAGAGCTGAGAGCCAAAAGCTGAGAGCCAGAGCCGAGAGCCAGAGCCAAGAGCTGAGAGCCAAGAGCTATAGAGCCAAATAACCAGGGATAAAAATGGCATTCTAAGCCCATTGGTTCAGTTGTAAACCATTGGAGTTGAGTGTGGAACTTGTAAAATAATTCAAGCCATAATCGCAAAGAGCCTATTTGAGTTGACTAGAGCTCAAGGAGACGTAGCCCAAGATATCAGGGTGAACTCCATATTATATTGTTGTCTTTCGTGATTGTTTATTGTTGCATTGCATTTACTGTTATATGTTTAAATATCAGTTTAAACAAACAAACTCAAGCACTTGAACAATTAAAGGAAAACAAAGCATACACCTATTTCAATTTCGTTTAATTATGCAAATTATCAATCATAAGCATAGATCTTGGAAATTGTTTAATATTTGGAGTGGGAGAGGTTCTTGTAAGCAGACAAGAAGCCTTTAGTGCCCCATTTCAGATCACTGAGAGTATGCTCTATCAGTAAGAACTTGTTGTAGAAATATGGTGATAGAATTATAATTTCTCAAGAAATTTAATCTAAATCAAGAGACACAATTCTACACTAATTTGCAGAAACTAATTCACAATTTATAAAAACATTCATAAACATGCATCAATCACATACACAAGTACAAAAATGTATCTAAGGGAATCCAACTGGTAAAAACCCCTTAAGCCTACTTGAATTATTCAAATGAATAGAGAATCCATTACAATTGCTAGCTCTAACTCTAAGCTCAACCTACAAAAGAATAATTGTTCTCTTTGCTCAATGAGAAGATTTAACCCAGACTTAATGAATTTATTCCCCCATGTGAGCTCTTATTTCCTTGCGAAAATCGTGAGGACATTGGCCCCTATTTTTTAGAAATTTCCTCTAAATTGATTACATACTAGTCTACAATTGATGTTACACTACCTTGGAATCTCCACCACATCTGAGCTATTCAAATTCCTTGCATGCATGACTATTTTTGGTTGATTGATCATTTAATTGGATGATCTCTGAGTTAGACTAATGTCCCATTGCACAACTGACCTCCAACTAGTTCTATCAAATGTTAGAACTAGTTTTACAAAGTACAACTGGAAATAATTGATCTGGATTGCTACAAATTAGTAACCAACACATGCAAACTAAACTCCAAGCCAACTAACACAAATTTATTGTTAGAAAATTATATATTACAGAGCAATGGAACACATAAAATATTGCAGAAATATAAACACCGAAAATGCATAAAACAAGAGAGAGACATATATACGTGGTTCACCCAATTTGGGCTACATCCATGGAGAAACAACCAATCCTTCTTTTTATATTATCCAGCAAACTGAAGAGATACAACCTACAACAGATCTGCTGTAATTTCCTCTTTGCTCTCAATCTCCTCTCTCTTGCTCACTCAGAATACAGATATACATAGATGCAATAGAATTCCGGGTTGCTTTCTAGGGCAAAAAACCCTAAATTAAACATAACTTCTATTGTCAGATCTCCGCCTAATGAATGGCCCAGATTAACTACGAAATTACAACATTTTACAAGACAATTTTACATCTATTCTTAGCTTTGGGGGCGTTGCCCCCTATCCCCCCACTAGGGGGGGCTCCCAAAGGTCGCAGTTGCATCCCTTGGAGCCCCCTACAACAAATATTTTATGGGCAACATTGCCACCCCATTACGAATTGTGGTCCAATGCGGTGATACCTTTGAATACACAAGATAATCAGGCTCCACACCCAACATTTATTGAGCTAACTGATTGACAAGAACCATGACACACTAGTTAACTGCTTCCAAGTTGTCCGTTGATGTGAAAATTTTGAATTTTCTCATTCTGATCAAGGCTAAGTCCAATTAAGTCTTTCTTGCTACACTTCTCAACACTCTTCCTGTGAGTTTTTTAGTATGCTAGTAAATATTAATGGTTTTCATGTAAGAGGAATTGCATGCTCTAGTAGAGTTACCCACGCCAAGTATCCATTCACTGGTTTCACGGTCCAATTTCCTATCTGGAATTAAACTTCGGGCTTCTTAGATTTGTTCTTCAACATCAAACACTACTCTTTTGACTACTTGAAGGATACTTTCTCTATATTGGGTCATAACCACTTGAGCTATTGATTGGGCATGGGTTTAGTTAAGGGGGGGAAGCAAGATTAGGGGCAAGGGAGAGTCTGAGTTGTTCTCTTCTGCCTCCATGGTGAGCAGAGGAGAGACCACCTCTTTCCATGACCCAGGGGCACCAAGGAGGGGTTGAATGAAGTTTACGGTCCTAGGGAGGGAAGGGGCAATCAAATTCAAAGTTTAGATGGGGAGTAGAGGTAAAATAGAGATAGTAGGAACACTAAGAGGGGGCACAAGGAGGGTGACTAGGATGCGAGAGAAGGATAACCCAACTTAACAATGAGTAAGGCAATCCCAACAAAGAGAAACATTAGAGGTAGGGGGTGAAATGGAGGCTGAAAAAGCACAAATTAAGTCATAAAAAACACACCTCCTCGAATTAGAAGATCCTGAGAGAGGATAAATATCCAAAAGATGATTAATCCACAATTCCTGCAAAACTTTGATAGAAAAATGTCTATAACTAAATGGTTGTGCAGAACATAAATTACAATTGTAGCAAACCTGAGAATCCTTATCTAATTTTTGCAATGAACTAGAGGTAGTGCACTCTAGACTGAGTATTTTCAAATTGAAAACTATCATCAATCTTGCATGCAACGACAATTCTATTATAGCATTGAATTTTAATTTCCTCCTTTCCAAACCTATAATATTTGACAATAGTAGGACTATAAAAGGCTAGGAGTGCCCATGAGAAATAGTGGCATGGAACTCAATAAACCATACTGAGAGCTTCAACCCTCCCTCCTCAATTTCCATTACTCCATCTTGTGTTACGATATATTATTTCCTTCTTGTTAATCACCATAATTAATACTTGAGTGCTCTTGCATTTAGAATTCAAAACAAATTTCCCTTCACTAGACTCCCACGCAATGAAGGCTATCATCACAATGCCCTCCCACAAACTAAACAAAATACCAAACAAGCATATTTTTAGGCTAAGACATCCATATCAAATTTGATGGGAAGCCTACCACCCATATTAAATATATGGGTTTCATCTCAATGCGAGGAAGTCACCTCATCAGATGTGCACCCACCCCGGGGAGCTTTCTCCATTTCTACAATTTCTTTGCACATGGTTCTTAGCACATCAAGAAGAGGATGGAGATTTTTTTTTCCAACATATATACTTGTATTGTAGACCTTTCTTAGCTAGTTTATTGGCCAACTTATTTCCTATTCTTCGTATATGTGATAGTACAAGGGATACTATTACCTTTAAGACTTTGATTCTTGTTAAGCCTACCATTAGTCTCCATCGTTTTTGAGAATTTGGGGGGCTAGATCCATTTTGTAGTTTATTTATCATTATGACAATAGTTTTATAATCCCCTTATGTTATAAATTTTTGATAATTGAGATGCTTGGATATTATTAGGCCTTGCTCCAAGGATGAGAGTTTTTCCACATTATTAGTTTCATTTCCCAGAATTCCGATATAAATGTGAGTAATTTACCCAGGATAATTTATAAATACGCCTCTGAAACTAGCAAGGCGAAGATTACCCCTAGAGGCTCTATCAAATTTTAACTTTAATAAACTAGGAGAAGGTGGTAGCTATCTGTTAGGATTTCAGGGAATGGGCTAGGGTTGTGTTGCTTGAAAATTTGTAAAATATTGGTTGAGCCCCAAAAGTGTGAGAATGCGTGATTCCTTGGAATTACATTCCCAATATTGTGTAGACCAGTTGAGATTATGAGGATTGTTTCGCTTACCCTTCCCATTATGGAGCTCTAATAGTGTCCCCATTTAATGACTAATATTTGAATATTCTTCTATTCCTTTCCTTCCATAATTCCCATGTTATAAATCTCGGGAAAATTTCCATGTTCAATACACTTTAGTACTTTTAAAAGGTCCAAAATTCCATTCATCAAGTGTTAAATGAATATTGATTTCGTTCCAATTCTGATCGTCTAAAAATTATGGCGAAGTGATCCCATATTTCTAATGCAAATCTATAATTGTTAAGTAGATGCTCAGTTGTTTCTATGTTTTCCCAACAGAGGCTACATCTAGATAGACTTTGAAAACCCATTTTTGGAGATTTTCCAAGTTAAGATTTTGTTTTGCATGAAAGTCAGAGGAAGAGGGTCACCTTTGGCTAGAATTTGGAGTCCCATAGCCTTTTCCATTTAGTTTTACTAGGGTTTCCTTCTATGCTAGCTATTAATCTACAAGGCTCCTTTAAGCTAAAATATCCTTTAGGACATTTTCCCTATCGAAGGATATATTTCCCATTTTAATTCTTCTACTTTATGTTTCATGTGTGATGACTACTTGTGTTTCTCATCTTATGTGCACTGGCCAATGCGTGCACTTCTGCCACTGCCTCCATTGTTGTTGAGATTGAGGTTGCGCCCAATACTAGTAGACTAGTACTATACCTTACAATATCAAACAAGTTTTTAACTCATTTACCTCTCCTTTTTCCAATTTGGGCCCATTGCTACTAAGAATCCTCCCAAAAGAGGAATAAGTTTATGTTTTGATTTCCACGATGAATTCTATAGATGAAATCCCTTAATTCCACCCCCCTATCCAAATTATCAAACTATCATTTGTTCTTGCCATGTATTTTTGCTTCCATAAATTACTCCATAAAGTTGATGGGTTTTTAAACCATCACTAGCAAGTTTTGGCTCCTACTGATTAATTGAGGATTTTAAGGTCTCTCAGTCCCAAACCACCGAGATGGTTAGGATAGCATAATTTTTCTAAAGTGATAAGGACACATTTTTATTGTTATTTAGCTCCCCCTAAAATAAAGATATTTGTATGTTTCTTAATTTTTTCTCATAATAGCTTTAGGGGTTGAGGAGGATGAGAATATGTACATAAAGATAACGTGTAGAACTAATTTAGATATTTTTGAATACACATCATTAATCATATCAATATTATTTCAAATAGTTAAATTATACAAAATTTTAAATAAAATTTATTTAAAAATATATAGAAATAATAAAAAACGGTTTACCATTATATCTTTTTTATTTTAATTAAAACTTAGTAATAATTGTTTTTCAAATAATTAGTTCTCACTATTTAATATATTTTAAAATACATAAATGAATTATGACCCTCCAAAATCCCTAAAAGATTAAGATTATGTAAGTTACAAAACTCACAATTAACATTGTAAAAAAGGAGTTGTTTATAATGCGACTTTTTGGAGATTCCGGTGACGGAATCCGACGGAAGAAATTGAGGTTAAATTTTGATTTGTTGCAGTTAAAATGGGTTTTTAACTGCATATTTGGATTCAGCACCCTGAAAAACCCCTGGGACGCTTTGATTGTGCAGAAACTAGCTATCAAACTTACAATTCCAATAAATTGCTGCCGGATTTTGACCAGAAAAATCCACCAGAAAGACTTTAAAAAATCGCATTATAGACAACCACTGTAAAAAATCCCTCCAAATTTTAAAATAAAGTTGAAAGAAACACTCTGCCAAAAGGACGGTCTGTCAAGGTCTTTTGGGTATTCGCGAGGGTGGCTAGGTAGAGTTCAACATTCAGAATTTTAGTAATTAATGCAGAGTGGGCCAGAGCAGCCATGTAAGCAGGTTCTGATAACCTGCAATCCGGATAAGGGTTGCAACACAACGTCTGTGGTTAATTGATTATTCTCGTGAATAAGTGTGGAAATCGCTTGCCTGACCACAACGTCTGTGGTTGATTGAATATTCAATCGTGGATAAGTGTGGAAATTCCTTGCATGACCACAATGTCTGTGGTTGATTGACAGTTCTTGTGGATGAGTGTGGAATTTCTTGCCTGGGCCCTGAACACAATGTCTGTGGTTTATTGATTATTCTCGTCGTGAATGAGTGGAAATCTCTTGCCCGAGCACAACGTCTGTGCTTGATTGATTATTCTCGTGAATAATTGTGGAAATTTGTTGACGGAGCACAACGTGTGTGGTTGATAGCAGAGTTACCAAATTCGAATTCGAATTCGATACGATACGGAAATAATTCGACTCTATAAAATATAATACGGAAAAAATTGGATAGTATATATGTTACAAATACTTAAACTTGTTAATTTTTTTAATAAAAGTTATTTATTTAAAACTGAAATTTATTATTTTATAATTTTTTCTAATATAGAAGTTACAGTTTTTTATTATTTTTATATAGGAATCCCTGATTTACAACCAATTTTCTATTTTATAATTTTTGCTATCTATTTGAAACTAAAATTTACCATTTTATAATTTTATCCAATATAGAAGTTACAATTTTTTATTATTTTTATATAGAAATTATTGTTTGCAACCCATTTACTTATTTTATAACTTTTGTTAATTTAAAAAGTTATTACTCTATATTTTTTTGATATTTCTATTTATTTATTCTATAATTTTTATTATAGAAATATTATTTTTATATTGTTTTTTTTAGAATTTTCAAACTGTAAATTTTCAATATAGTATTTCTCTTCTTTATTAATTTTTCCCTTTCAGACTCCCTAAAAATACCATATTAGTTTTCCAGCGTGATGAGATTTCAAACTTAAGCTTGGGATCACCTGCCTTAAGTTTGGGGTTACCTGCCTTACACACCACCATTGGCCTTGATCTTCTTTTTATCTCTTACAGCCTTATCTTCGTCTTCTTTTTATCTATGGCAACCTTTGCAGCCAACGAGAACATTGGCGACAAGATATTTTGACAATATGCCCAACTGAGAACTGAAGAACTCTGGGAACAAGTTTCCCTCCTGCTCAAGCGATGGAAAAATACTTCAATCGTACTCGAACTCACCACCATCAAAAGAAACACGCATTTCCCGGCTGAGTCGTGCCCATAAGTTCTTGCTCCGATACAGCTTTGATACGGCTTCGATATTGCAGAGAAATAGAATGCGCTGTTACTGGTTTGGCGGGTCGTGGCGCGGACTATCGCTATTCATATTTCACCTACCGAACCTTTCATTATAGTGTAGACTACCAATCCACCTTGGATCCCCTTGAAATAGTAATGCCCCTCTCCAGAAGCCTAATCAGTTGTCTTTGTCCGTACCTTCCCGGCCAGCCGTACCGAATCCGATTTAGCCGAATTTTTAATCGTATCGAATCAAATGAGCGAATTTGCGAATTTGTTTTGCCAATACGCTCGATTTTGGTAACTATGGTTGATGGATAGTTCTCGTGAATAAGTGTGAAAATTTCTTGGTTGAGCCCAACGTCAGTGGTTGATTTAGTATTCATTGTCACTCATAAGTGTGGTAATTCCTTGCCTTGAATAAGCACAACATCTGTGGTTGATTGACCATTTGCGGGAAAGAGTCGCAATTTGTTGCATGGTCACAAGCGTTCCTGCATCCTGATAATGGTTGACTGTTTATTCTCGTGAAATTTTAATATTGAAATTTTATTCTGCAAATATGAGTGACTTGCATAACCTTTACTTTTATGGTTAGGCCAGAAATTTTGATTTTTAATTAACTTCCAAATTTTTAAATAAATTTAATAAAATTTAGAAAGTTAAAAAAAAATGAAAAATAATTTTCAATTTTATTTTTAAACGTAATTATATTATAATATATATATATATAATAATCTTTTTATTCCGTTGAAAATTATTTTAGGTGGTCAAATTGAAGTATGGGAATACTAAAAAATTAATTTAAAAAATAATGGTTTATAACAAAATATCATGTGGATAGCTCTTACTATTTTTTATGCAAAAAACTATTTATAAGATTAGAAAAGAAATATTAGCAATATTAGAAATGAAATTAAAAAATTGTTTGGTTTTTGCATTAGTCATAAGTCTTTTTGCTTGCTTTTTATTTCAGTTTATTGCCTTTTCATTTCAGTTTATTGCCTTTTCATTTCAAATTTTCTAATTTTAAAAGGATTCATAATTACATTTATTTTCAGGTTGCAAAGCAATTTCAAAATATGTGAGGGTTTTTGAAGTATGTTAAAACCCTCACTTAGTAAAATATTAATAACTATAATCTTTCTATATTTCTATAATTTTAATAAAATTCATTGATTGCTATATCAATTTGGACTTAATGTGAATTTTAATAAACTATAAACTATATAAAAAACTATGCAAATAGTTATATATACATGCTGCCATACTTTCATTATAGCAATATTACATATTAGACTTGTTGATATTGCATACATACATACAAATTAATATAGTTATATTAATTAAATAATCAATAAATATTAATACATATCAATTCATAATAAGTATCAAAACTTATCTCATAATACATTAATTGATGATGATGATGATGGTGGTGGTTAACGTCCACTGGGACCAAACATTGGTCTATTAGACCTAAAGAAACAAACTATTTATTTTGATTTAAGATTTTATTCCTATGCTCAAAAAGCTTGGAGAGAAGCCTCGCATGCTCACTATAATTTTGACATTGTAAAAGGCTAGGAAGGTCAATATTGTAACAAAGATTGTGAAACTAAGATCTAATG
>APFE031505461.1:2892-44968 GCA_000404065.3 Pinus taeda
ACAATCTGTAGTGGCACTATCAACTACAGAGGCAGAATACATGGCAACCACTCATGCAAGCAAGGAAGCAGTTTGGTTACAGAGATTGTGTTCAAGTATGGGGTTAGTACAGGGAGCTATAAGGATAGACCGTGACAGCCAAAGTGCAATCTTCTTGGCAAATAACCCTGCTTATCATTCAAAGACAAAGCACATTGATGTTCAGTATCACTTTGTGAGGGATATGATAGAAGAAAAAAATGTGTTGCTTGTAAAGGTGGACACTTTGAAAAATACTATAGATGCATTGACAAAATCTGTTAGCTCTAAGAAGTTCTCTTGGCGTAGAGAAAAAATGGGAGTTTCAGGGCTGGAAAAATGACTAAGCTCTCCTGTGGCCCCCTGTGGAAAGAAAACAACAAGTGGGATATTGTTGGGTTGTGGTATATTCTTTCCACATAGTTAACAGGGGGTTTGAGGGGTACCCGTAACCCCACTTTATGGGGTCCGGGGTAGCACCTTAGAAAATTTTGGATTTGGACCCTATGTTAGGTTGGGCGGACCCACCTATGGTTTTGTGCATGATTTTCGCACATGTTTTTTGGACGCGATGGTTTTTGGTCCATGGTTTTGGACGCGATGGTTTTCAGTCCATAGTATTGGATGCTTCGGCATGTATAAATATGTATTGTAACATTGAAAGGAACATAATGAAAAATCAAGCTGGTAGTCCTGGTTTTGGGATCTGGTGGGAAATCTCTGTGTATATGTGTTTTATGTGTTATGCTCTCACATTTTTATTTTTCATGTGATTTAGAATTCGTATGGAGGTAATTTCTGTACGGGGTTAAAACCTACACTTGGTAATTATGGAATATGGTAAAATTGAATACCTTGGCCTGATGGATTGAGTTATGTGACAAATAATAATGTTGTGATCATGATTCTTGAAATATACCCCTATTATATATTTGACACCAACCCTTGATGAAAGATTGATTTCATGATGTAATTTTGAAGTAGATGATGCTAACATGATATGACCATGATAAATATGTGATATAGTCTGACTTTATGGTCTAACAGATCTGTTGATGCATGGCAGTAATTATAGACAGGTCGATGACTTGAATGAAGATTACTAGAGTGTTTCCCATTCATAGGGAGAATCTCTCCATAAGAAAACTACACCTATTATCATTTGCATTATAAGTATAGAAGATTATTTATTGTTAAAGTAATATTTATGGAAATGATTAGACAAATATCTTATATTTTTTGTCTATAGCAAAGTTCTAGTCTAATAAGAAATATTTTTCCTTAATCTAAGCCTCAGTCGCATGGAAGCAAGCCTAAGGGTGTGATTGTAGCCTCGATCGCATGGAAGCAAGCCTAAGGGTGCGAATGTAGCCTTAGTCACACAGAAGCAAGCCTAAGGGTGCGATTTTAGCCTCTCAACCGCACAGAAGAAGGCATATGGGTGCAGTTATGCCTGAAGGACACAAAAGTGAAGTTTTGTGCATGAAATTAGAAGTTCACCTAAAGGATGACAGTCCTATAGACATGGAGCAGACAACAAAAACTTCTATGAGTAGGGAAGTTTGAATGTTTGAATTACTATAGAGAATGTGAATGTGTTGACAAAAATTGTGTTTGCAGGGGACCATAATATGCATATCAATATGTCATTATCGTTTAACCATTGAATATTGTGTATGATAGTATTTAATAATAGTTGCAAGGGTTTGACAAGATTTGTTTGAGAAATGTTTGGAGTTTTGGCATGATGCATCATAATGATTTAGAACTGTGACTTGATGTTGAGATATGTTTTGATCTTACTGTGATAGTAAATTTGGGATTTGACTTGATGACCGATGATTTGATTTGATGACTGGTGATTTGCCTTGACAACAATGCTATATCGGTATAGTGACATTCAGTGATATTATGTGTTGACATCATTAGCTTTGACACATTGGTTGAATTATAAGCAGTTATAATTCAGTATGAAGTAATCTCACAATAAATGGTTGGAACTTGCATGACTTCTTGTTTGTGTATGTGCTTGTTTCTAGTGACAGAAATTATTTATATTATGATCATGAGGATGACTTGATGAAGTTTGGTTTGACATTGCTTGGTAAATGACAATTTGTTGACATGACAATAGATAAATCCATAACTTGATATTTGGATGTAATCTCTACCTGTCACGTGGTCCAAAAGAACTTGTTACAGTGCTATTGATGAGTTTGATATTAGTTTTTGATATGGCATCTAAAGGTTTGATAAGCTGACATAGTTGATTTGATTGTGCATTATTGATTTATGTAAGGATGAGCATATTGGTTTGGTAAAGTGTTGTGTTTGTAGAAATTGTTATATGAAGCAAGCTCCCTGATCCTGATATGTCCACATTAACATTTATCTAGTGAAGCCAGGATGATGTGCCCATCCAAAAATATACTTTAAAAAGGGTCCAAGGTATGACTTCGATTTTGGTTTTATATATTGATGGTCTACTCTTGACAGGTAATGAGCCTTTGATGATCAGTGTAAGAGGGATTTAGACTTTGAAGCTCAAAATAATGAATCATGGCACAATGAATCGATTTCTGAAATTTGGAAAAGAAAATCTATATCGTGAAGCTATTAAAGTTTTTTTGGAAAATGGAAATGAAAATCCTTGGAAACGCTGATTTAATTTCAAGAAGTTGTGAAGATATATTGTTGAACTTGACTTGGAAATTGATAGTCGATTAAAGAATTGATGTTCCAACACACGTCCATTTATGTGTGTGTGTGTGTGTGTTGTGCATGGAAACTGATTGAATTGGTTTTCCGTGAAATCTATTTCAGTAGAGCGAGAAGCAAGCAAAAAATAGAAAGTGAAGACGGGAAGTACTGCATGGATAGTGGGATTAATGACAAGGGCCACGAACGACTAGCTATCCCCGGGCGGAGCTCTATGATGCGGAAGTATCACGTACGGTTTCTCTGAGAAGGGAGTGGCTACCATTGAGCTTTTCTTGACCATTTCACTTGAGTGGAGATAGGGAGAGTGGAATTTCGTGTGGAGGGATCACAATCCTAAGATATACGAGGAACGCCAACCGCGAAGGCAGCTCTCTGGGTCACTATTTTACCAACTGAAAGGTTCTCGGGTCAATCCATGGGGAAGAACTTCAAAGAGCAAAGATTGGGTTGCATCATACATAAATAAAATTATACAATGAGAGTATGATTGAGCCACTTCATACACATTGAGTTGTCGCCAAGCACCCTTCGAGATATTTGCATGGGGCGGTCATTTTTTTATCTAAAATATCCATTCTATGATATGTGATTGCATGGATGTATTGATGATGTTTAGGATCGTTATTGACTAGCGCATTTTAGTGTTGCCTTAGTATGGGAACTTCCATGATATTTTGGATGAGAAATCCATCGCTTTAAGCATGTCTAAAATTGAGTACGATGTTTCTAACATGGCTAGTTGTGAGGCAGGATGAAGAATCTCTTTGGAGAGATGTTTGAGCAGGTTCAGGATATGACAGGAATACATTGTAATAATAATGAGTGGATTTGATTGGCAGAAAATCTCATATATTGTTGGGACTGATATATTAAGACTGTGTTGGTGTATGAGACAAGCTTAGGATTGTGGTTTTTTGCTCCATGAGAGGGAGGATGAATAATGATTCCCAAATATGAGAATGATGATATATTTATGATCTACAAAGAGAATTTCTTATTGAGCACACTAAGCTAGCTCTTTCCCCCTTGTTTGAGCTACCATGTTTTGGAATTGAGATAGAGGGATCCTAGGGTTGAGGGATCTCTGGACAATAGGGTATCACCCCTATCTGTTACCCATAGGATTGGAGATGTTTCTCCCCTATCTTGGTCTTTCCAGAGTATATCCCAGTTGTCATCATACCCACAAGTCAGGCTTGTTCGGATTGTCCCCCCCTGTCTGGCCAACGGGTTGAGGGGGCTTGGGGAATGTGATCCTTACCTTTTGGTAAGACGGGTATCTATCCCAAGCTCGGACTATGATGTAGGTGTTTGTTAGCAGGCAGAAAAAATCTCCCTTCAACGACTGAGTATTTTCCCAATCAAAGTCCCAATTAGACTCTTTTTCGTTTGGTATGACCATATGCTCTCCGAAATAAAGGCCCGGTTTCCTATCTAGACTAAAATTAAACTAAAAAATTATAATTCATATAAGAAAAAAATATGTAATATGTTCTAATAATTTACAGAATATGAAAATAGTCTGCTAGTATGATTTAATTAATTTAAATAGCAGCAATCAAAGGATTTAAATAAGTATAATACCACGTGAAATATCATGTAATTTAAAATTCTAACTGGAATTTGAATCCAAAAAAGTGAACAGATAAGTTTTGGTTGAAGTTTTTTCTAAAAACTTCGAAAAAAAATATTTTTAGGTTTTCATCCTATTCAAATAGATTTTTGGTATTTTCTGAAATATCTATGCATGCATAATCTAAAGGAAATAAATAATAACTTCTATCTCAAAAACAAGATAAAATATGCCTATCTTTGAATATTGGATTCCAATGATAGAGCATTAATGAATGAATTAACAATTTTTCAATTTCTAATGATAAAAGGATGTACACTGCAACATTGTCATAAGAAATGTTAAACAAAATTATCAAATATTCATTCTAAATCAAATAGCATAAGTCATAGAGACATCCATTAAGTAATTAAAATGACGTCTTGACATAAACCTCATAGCTTATCACACATTAAAACTGAAAATGGTTTTCAAAAAATTTGGTACATCAAAACTGATTCAAAATACAAGTTTGTAGTCTTCACTAATTCTCGACCCTTTGCACCAACACATTAGGGCCTCTAAATACTAAAAATTAATAAGAGAAGTTTTGAAACAAGAAAATCAACAGATTTTTTGAAAGTAAATACTTAATTCTAAAAATAAAAATTCTATCTTTGTTCAATTGATATCAAGCAAAGAAGTAGGCATCCTTTCCTCATCTTCAAAATATTCATAAGTAAAACTAAGCAATAGGTGAGGTGCATGAACTTTGATGTCATTTTCCCACTGTGAATGAATGGAAGGAAACTGAGTGATGTTGATATGGCCCCTAGCAATCAATCCTTGGACCTTTTTCTCTTTTTTATGATATTTAACTTCAAATTTAGTAATAAGCTTTATTTGTTCAAAAGGAAGTTGCAATTTTTTTTGGAAAGTTTGTTGTTTCCAAACTTTAATCCTTTTGATTTCTACCTAGTCCTTGGAAGCAAGATCTTCTGTAGATCGTTTTAATTTTCCTCGAACAACTTCCTTTAATTGTTTGGAACCTGATAGATCAAATTTTTCTATAATGTTTGTTCCTTTTTCCTAGATTGTTAAACATTGTCTGTGTGTTGTTTGTATCCATGCTCTAAGTTCTTTGGCTTCTTTCTCCCTGTGACTCAAGGATGCAAGCATCAACATTTTATCTTTCTTAGAAACTTTTTAGACAGAAATGTGTTTTTAATTGATTTTTTTATTCCGCTAATGAAACAACCCTTTAATTTAAATTTGTAATTTCTTGATAAAATCTAGAGATTTTATCCATATCTTTATAGAAGTTTTATTGATTTTTTTTTTTAATTAGACAAATTTGGAAATATTTCTCCTTAAAGACTCCTAGACTTTTTGCTGCTTCTTGATTCTAACTGAGTTGATTCTGAAGAGATTCAATTTTCTCTTTCAAGGTTGTGATCATAATCTCATAATTGTTTTATGCTGCTTCCTTTGAGATGCGGGTTTTCTCTACATGTAATTTTTTCAATTGCTATATTTGATCATGTTTTGCATTTGCTTCTTTCAATTCTTTCTAAAAGTTTTTCTATATATTTTCTCTTTCTACAGTGAATCCTTGAACTAGAGTTGTAGAACACGCCTGCCAGTTTTCTTCATTGAACAATTCGTTTTTCTTTAATTTCTCCTCCAAAACTTCAATCTTCTGCAAATTGTTATCCTATGAAGTTGCAAGTTTGTCCAGATGATATTGATTATAAGTAAAAAAATCTCATAAAGCCTAAAAGGATTCTTGATCTTTTTCTTTTACATCTCCTTGAGCCTGCCAGCTGAATTCAGAAACAATTTCCAAAGAATCATGTTTCCTTTTTTTTTTTTCCTGACAACTGATTTTGTTTGAGTATTAAAATAATATTTTGTTAAAGAAGGGGTTGTATATGGAACTGCGTCTAATTTAGAAACCAGTTTAAAAAAAATTGGTTCCCAAGGAATCTTACTAGAAATAGGTGTTACTGATGTTTGAGGAGATATAGTGGATATAATATCGATCCTTTTTTATGATTCCATTTCTCCCTCAATTTTTTTTTTTTTCTAATGAGTTCACTTGATGCTTGTTGTTCTTTCTCCTTATTTACTTCCATTTCTTCAACTACTGTAGTTTCTAGTTTCTTTTGCTTTCTTTGCTCAGTAGAATTAATCAAAATAATATCTTATTCAGTTGTTTTCTCTTTTTCTGAAGTATTTGTTGTTCCTGTACTTTCCTTCTTCTCCTACAGACTTTTTATCGTTGTGATCTTAGCTTCTTTACCCGTGACAAAAAAATATTCTATTTTTTCAATTGTAAACCCTTATTACTTTTGAGAAACAATAGAAGGATCTGAAGTGATTTGGTTGAAATTAAACTGGAAAAATTCAGAAGCCTTTAACTGTTCAAATGAAATGTTGAGGTGGATACCGTTTTCTTTTAGGAAATTTTCCAATATACTTTCCCTAAACTCTTGCAATTGTCTATAGTTTCACTATTTAAGAGTTTGCCTCTTTCAACATTCTGTTGAAAGTCATCAATGTTTATAAAAATATCGTGAAAAAGGGGTTTCTAATGAATAAAAATATTTATATAACTGACTGTTATATAATGACTGCAAATGATTCCATTAGAATCATGGTCAAAGGAAAAGAAAATAACCAAACTTCCTGAAGCTCCTCAACTTCTTTGAATCTGTGCCCTCTGTAAAGGATATTGATGTCACCAAACTTGATTTGGAAATTAGGCAAGATTTTATTTTGCAACTTACTCAATATTTTTGCTTGGTCATTCAAAATAGCTTGATTAGCCACCTCTCTTAGAGCAAGCCTTTCCGAGATATATCAGGCAGAAGGTGGGGACCAACTTCACCACCAAAAACTCTGATATAGGAAAATAATTCCTCTGCAAACCAATGACCTATTTATTCTAGGCCTTATTTCAAACTTTGACTAATTCTGGGAGGTATTGATCCAAACAGGACTTCATGGAAAGGAATCAAAACATAATGGAAACTATCATAAAAAGGGTATTTAAAATTAGAATCCCATAGAATAGGAGCATAATTTTGAATAGGTAAATGTTGATCAGATGAGTAGTTCCATTTCATGAGTGGGAATGGAACTATGGAAATAACAACATTTATCAAATAGGCAGACATATATAAAATACATTTGAACTCGGGGAGAGATGATAATGACAACTTTAATGAATCCATGATATTATGTGACAAGATTTAAAATGCTATGGATTATTGGGATCCATTTAATTTTGCAATGCTTGGGATCATGTTCCTAATATAATTTGGCTAGAATTTTAATAAGAAATCTAACAAGCTTCTTAAAAATAACTATGGGATATTCCTTTTTTTCTTTGAGCTTCAAACCTTTTTTTTCTTCCCTCAACTAGTCTTCAATTACTATATCATAATTCTCTCTACATTTCTTCAAGACAGTACTTCGAAACTTATTAATGAAGTCAACATTAAGATGGATTGGGCTTGTATATGGCTGATAGGACTTCAACTTTCCAGGAGGCTATGGCAATTTCTTGAAGGTATGATATTGTTCGGGTTTTAATATCATCGTGAGAGAAAATCCATGAAACCATATCATAATAGGGAAAAATTATGGCGTTAGCTGCTAATTGTTCTTAGTTTGAAAATGTCTTGTGTTTTTTAACCATTCTCTCTTCTCAAAGAAATCAAATATCTCATCCCAACTCATCGTACTTGATTTTTGTGTTTTGTAAGTCGAATATGAGATGAGGAACGGGTTGAAGTTGACTTGCTCTGGTAGTGGATCATCCATCTCCTTAATCTTTTCCCTAATTTGCTCCATTTGTTGCTTTGTTGTTGGAGATTTTCTCCTTTTTCCCATTTTATAATTTGTGGTCAATAACAGAGCATATATAAGTTTTCCTTATTTAAAATTTGAAATTGAATTAAGGAATTTGTAAAATAATATCCTGCTTACACAGAATTTTTGAAACTGACATTGTATTCACCTAATTCAATCTTCCTTCCAACCAAACTTAAGAAAACATCATGTAGATAAAATACTCTAAGATCCTAAAATTTTGTGTAGAAATACGAGAAAATTGTGATTAAACGTGTTCATTAATTTCTTGTAAGTTGAACCATTGTTTTCTTTTCTTTAACCAAGAAAGCATCAAAAAATTTATTATTTATTTAACAAACAATCAATTGAACGAGAAACGGAAAAATTTGAAAATCTATATAAAAAACGGATTGAACGCAAATCAAGAAAAAATAATATTATATTCGGATGGTTGGACAATCAAGGAGTCAGGTAGTTGAGTGTTTTTTTTTATTTTATGTTTGATTTATTCTATCCCGACGCTGAATATACCATAGTCGGGTCTCATCTTTAGGTCGGGTAATCGGGTAGTCGTGTGGTCAGAACATACCAGCGTATTATTTATAAATATTTTGGTAGTAGGTTCGACCTGCTAGTCAAGTGGTCGAAAGGTTAGGTAGTCGATAGGTTAGAATTTTATTTACAACCTTTACGAACCCAGCCTCCAACTTAAGCTTTCAAAAAAAAAATGGATAAAGTTTTTTTTTTTTTCTAGGGCCTTTAGTTTTTATTCATTTTTCATATGTATAAAACAAAGAGAGTTGTTGTAAACATGACAACAAACAGTGACACAATGTAAGAAGCAGTTATCTCTATCAAGTTTAAATTTATAATTTAAAATAAGATAAAGTTTTCAGAATTTTTTTCTAAATTATGATCTATCATTGAAATACTTGATAAAGCGTCAATGGTTCAACAATCATAATAGAAGTAGTAATGAAGAAAATTTAAATTTAAATACAATAAGAGTCAAATAATGAATTTATTTGTATTTCTTAGAACCTTATAATTCAATCATAATCTGAAATTTTAAACACTAATTTTAGGATTTTAATACTATCAAAGTTTTTTTTGTTTTTTTGTTTTTTTTTTTGTTTTTTTGTTTTTTTTTTTGTTTTTTTGTTTTTTTGTTTTTTTGTTTTTTTTTTTTTATAATCATCTCTCTTTGAAACTTTAAATTGCTTCACTTTTGGTGAATGAAAATATCCTCTTTAACTGTATTACAAACATCGACCCGTTGCTAGCAAGCGTTCATATCCCCAAAGGTTTTGTTCATGTTCTCACCTTTTAGCTTATGATTGATTTTACATTTATCATATATAGCCAAGTGACAAAAGCGATGTTTTTAAGAGAGTTTCTTTGATAGAAAATACTTTTATGTTTTAAAATAAATTAAAACTCAGTATTATATTATTCATATTCTTTGAAATAATTTGGTTTATTTCTTTAAATTATTTGCAGATGATGGAACTCTCATAACATATAATAGTCAATTTATCAATTTCCATACTATTGAAAGTTTAAGCGAAAGTTAAAATAGCATCAAGTATTTTTGGATTTTTCATATTTTAAGAATACTTTGTCCTTCAACTTTAGTTTATTTTAAAACATAAGATAATGTATGGTAAAAATATGCTTCTTGCAGTATATAATCACAGTTGTAATTCTACAAAAATAAATTTAAAGAAAGAATATGTATAAAATTTTGAAAACGAAACAAAAAATAAAAATAAAAGTAATAAAAACAATGGTTTTTAAATGATATAAACATCTCTGGTAAAATGGAATATTTACATGTGTTATGGGAAGATTTTCTTTTCAAAAATTGCCCATTTACTATTGAATTTTCCACTTGGCCTTCTAATGTTTGGAGAATATAAATGGTTGGACCAAGATTTGAAACGGACCAATCCAAAGATTTTAAAACTTAGAATGCTTACCTTTCTCTTGATGGATTTTATCCCATTTGAGGACTAGGTCACCAACAACAAATTATCTATCAGTTGCTAAATGTTTACAAACCATCATCTAATATATTTTTGATGTTCGTGAAACTTAGCTTTTGCTTTTTTTCGTTCCTCTTTCGATTTCAATAATGTATACAATCTAACATCCATATCTTTGATTGAATTATGTCTTACAGATTGAGTTAACTGAATGGATGGTAAGAAAATATTTGGTGGAAAAATGGCTTCCTTACCATATACGAGCAAGTATGGAGAATTTCCTGATGCTATTTTAGGAGTGACTATATCTTCCCAAAGGGGGTTCAATAGCTAATTATGCCAATTCCTTTGATGATTTTAAACATTCTTTTTAAGGATTTGAATCAGGTTTATATTTATAGATTTTTCTAACCCATTACCTTGAGGATTAGCAGAGTATTTAATCTTAATACCTTTGTCTAGGCAAAATTCAATCATCTTAAGAGAAGAAAAATATGAAGCATTATCAAATACAAACGATAATGGAACTCAAAACTTGGTGATAATATGGGTTTCAAGGAATAATCTTACTTGTTCATCATTAACTTTTTTCAAAGGAATTGCTTTTGTCTATTTTGTAAAATAATTAGTAGTTGTGAGAATGTATTTATGTAACTTTGAAGAGTTCAGATTAATCTCACCAGTGATATCTAATCCCCATTGTTTGTGTTGTAACATGCATTTTTTGTTACCTTTAATATTCATTTTTCATACAAGGACTTGAAATATTTCAAAAATAGATAAAAGCAAGAGAAAGGAGTAATAATGGTATATCGGGTATGTTTTCTTTGTAAAGAAACAAGTAAAAATAAAAGAATCGGCCCCAGTATAGCCAAGGATTAAGCCAATGGTTATATATATATATATATATTATATATATATATATATATATATATATTATATATATATATTATATATATAATATATATATATATATAAAATAACCTTGTGTATCGAAATCGCAAAAGAAACAAGTGATAAAGTTAAAGGTCTGGACCTAAAATATATATATCTACGCTTTGATGTGGACGAGATTCTGGGGTGAACCAAAATCCCATTTCCCCAATAAATCCATCTTAAGGCCTATGGGTTATGGGCCCAAGAAGCCTTTCAGAATGCATGATGACATTCTCGCCGTTCTCTTCACACTAACTGTTCACGTCATTAAGCTTAGAAGCCAATTTCCACTTCTCATCCTCCATCTTCCTTTGCCCTTCATTAAACCGAGTCCTGAGCTACTCGTGGGCAGAATTCAACCCCATAAGGGTGGACTCCTCCTGCGACAATGTGGCTTGGATTTATTCATATTTTTAAGGGACTGAGACCCCATGATCTTTTGCTACTGCTTCTCTCTGCTATAATGTGATGGACTCCAGTGCCACAGTAAGCGTGTATTCTCAAAGTTCCAAGGTAATCTCGATTCGTTGAGATCAATTTTTCCCGTCTTGATTCAGTAAGGAAATACACACTTACTGTTATATATGATGCATTAATCCAAATGCAGATTGAATTTTGGATCCCATCGAAGCACTTGAAGCGGTAGTTTAACATTCACCAAGTTCATTCGTTATTCATTCTCCGGATCCAGATAATCCAGATATAGGTATTGGCTAACCCACTTAGTCTCATCACATGGCTCCTCTACCCATCAATATAGATTTTGCATCGGCATAATCTGACCTTTCCTATCAAACCAAATTTCCCAATTACTACACACATTTTCTCTTCTTCAATCCCTGTGTATTCATTCATCATGTATTGGAGCGCAGACATAAATAGGTCTAGTTTGTCTGCCAAATGCTGGTGAAACAATACAAACAAAAAAGTAAAAACACAGACACAAATTACAAAGAGGCATTTTCTTTATTTACAAACTCAGATTACAATTGAAGGCATCTCAGCCTTAATCAAGAATTCTCCAGCAACTTCATTTTTCCCTCTCTCACATGAAAAAGGTTTTCTCCTCCCTTTCTTGATTCACTAATGAATCCTTAAGTTTTTTTTATACATACATTCAGAGTTAACTGATTTTTTTAACTAAAATTTGTTCATTAACTGAATTTTGTTCAAGGTTGGCCTGGTTGTCCATGTGGTTGTCCACGTGTCTTCTTTCTCTAATTTTTTTGCCATTAAGGTGTTTGGTTGCTCCTGCATCAAACTCCCAAGGTACAAAATTTATGACCTCCTGGTCATATGCATTTCCTTAGCAATTCTACCCATTGTTTCACTTCTTCAGTGGAACTGCCTTCATGTGAGTTGCAACCAAACCTCTGCGATAGCAAGTCCTCCCTGCTACCAGATACCTTGCCAAGCTTCTCTCCTGAGCTTAGTCTTTTAGCATCTCTCTGGTTCTCTCCTCTCGAACCCATTGAGTGCTCTTACTCTAGGTTTGCTGCAATCTTCTCACCTTCAAAAAATAAAATAAAAAATTACAAGCTTACAAATCTTCAGCAAAACTATACCTCTTCTTTCTTCACATGCAAAATCTCCCTTCCGCAGGAAACCTTTTCCCGCTCTGATACCACTTGATGGGGATGGGATTCTGGGGTGAACCAAAATCCCATTTCCCCAATAAATAAATCTTGAGGCCTGTGGGTTATGGGCCCACGAAGCCTTTCAAAATGCATGATGACGTTCTCGCTGTTCTCTTCACATTTATTGTTCACGTCATCGAGCTTAGAAGCCAATTTCCACTTCTCATCCTCCATCTTCCTTTGCCCTTCATTAAATCGAGTCCTAAGCTACTCGTGGGCAGAATTCAACCCCCTAAGGGTGGACTCCTTCTGCGACAACGTGCCTTGGATTTCTTCATATTTTTAAGTGACTGAGACCCCATGATCTTTCGCTACTACTTCTCTCTGCTATAATGTGATGGCCTCCAGTGCCAGAGTAAGCGTGTATTCTCGAAGTGCCAAGGTAATCTCGATTCATTGAGATCAATTTTTCCTGTCTTGATTTAGCAGGGAAATGCACACTTACTGTTATATACGATGCATTGATCAAGATGCAGATTGAATTCTGGATCCCATCGAAGTGCCTGAAGCGGCAGTTTAATATTCACCAGGTTCATTCGTTATTCGTTCTCTGGATCTAGATAATCCAGATATAGGTATTGGCCAACCCACTTAGTCTCATCAAGCCCAGAGTCGATCCAATTTAGTCAAAGAACATGTACCTATAGCCCATGTGTAGAGCCTTTCAAACGCGAATCTACACACTCATTCAGTGCCTCTGCGAGTGAATCACGTGGCTCCTCTGCCCTTCAATACAGATTCTGCATCGGCATAACCTGACCTTTCCTGTCAAACCAAATTTCCCAATTTCCGCACCCATTTTCTCTTCTTCAATCCCTGTATATTCATTCATCATGTATTGGAGTGCAGTCACAGATGGGTCTAGTTTGTCTGCCAAATGCTGGTGAAAAAATTCAAACAAAAAAGTAAAAACACAGACACAAATTCACAAAGAGGCATTTTCTTTATTTGCAAACTCAGATTACAATTTAAGGCATCTTAGCCTTAATCAAGAATTCTCCAGCAACTACATTTTTCCCTCTCTCACACGCACAGGGTTTTCTCCTCCCTTTCTTAATTCACTAATGAATCCTTAAGTTATTTTTATACATACATTCAGTTTTAACTGATTTTTTTAACTAAAATTTGTTCATTAACCGAATTCTATTCAAGGTTGGCCTAGTTTTCCATGTGGTTGTCCACGTGTCTTCTTTCTCTAATTTTTTCCCATTAAGGTGTTAAGATGCTCCTGCATCACGCTTTATAAATTTCATCGGGTCCGCTGCATCGCAGAGCTATGTACGTTGGGTTCCGCCGATTGCAATTTGTGATAGGCGGACCTGAAACATTTATATATTATGTTTTATAAACCCCGACGATTCCGCGATCATCGTTTAACATTTATATATATGTATATGGTATGCCGATTGCGATATGCGATGGTCGGACCCAAAAACATATATATTGCATTTTATAATGTCAGTGGGTCCGTAGAACACCTTATGTCTATGTGTTGGCTCATAGCACCGATTGCGATTTGCAATTGGGATTTTGGACCCGATATTATATATGCCATGTTTTATATTTCCAGCGGGTCCGCCATATCGCAGATTGTTAAGGGATAGCGCAAATTGCGATTTGCGATGGGTTTTGGACCCGATATGATATATATTACATTTTATAACTTCATCATTCCGCAATTTATTAAGGATTGGGTTGATATAACAATAAAATGGGCTGATTGTGATTTGCGATAGGAAGTTAATGCAAAATGAATGAAAGGATCCGATGGAGTTATTAAACTGGGGTAATTATTTTTCAGTTCTGCTTTTGCGTGCTTTGCGTTAATTTTTCCGTGTAAAGGAAAAAAATCAGTGTTAAAGCCAAATTTGTAGAAAACGTAGTTGGTCGAGCTTCTCGATGTTTTGGCCAATTAAAATGTATCTGATACATGTGTAAGCCCCAGTTTATACAAGTCAAACATAGCTCATTATGATTAAAACAGATTAAGACATATACAGAGGAAATCGACAGTGGATTAACAGAGCCGAAAAGTCAGCAATCATAGTCATCTTCTATGTTCAGTTATTTTCTATTATTTTAGGTTCTTTGAGATGTATTTACCCTCTGTGTAATATTTTGTAACAATTCTTAATTCAGATAGTTAGATAAACAGTTTTAGTAGTTTTACAGTTTCAGAGATCAACAACTATTTCACAATGTATAAAAAGAGGAAAATTTATAGAGAAGGGGTTGGTGGTTCAAATTTTGGAGAACCCAAAGACTAGGCCACTGTATTCCTAATATCATCATTGATTAATGAAAGAATCAGAAGTTTCCATGAGTTGTTGGGTATAATTTTGTAACCTTATCTGTCATGTGTCATGTGTCATGTTTTCTTCTTTCAAGCATAGTAATGAAGTTGCAGGTCTTTATTTTCTTATGTCGATAAAGTTAAAATTCCTGAAAAGAGCACTCCTATACTTGAAGTTTCCCCCTTCCTTTCTAAGTTATAGATAATAGTTTCTGTGAAAGACCAGCATATTATCTTTAACTTCTTCAATAGTCACATATAGTAGTTTCTATGTTAAGCAGCATATTGTCTATGATTCAGTTCTCATTTTCATAATTCTTCTAAGTTACAGATAGTAGTTTATGTGAAAAACCAACATATTATCTTTAACTTCTCCTTCAAGCCTTCTTCACTCATCATTTATATCTAGCAACAAATGGCATTCTGAGATGTTCCAGTCATACATGTATTAAGGGTTAAAGACCAAGTTTTCTAGATCCTTCATTTGAGAACACAACAAACAATAAGTGACAGTAAATAATATTTATTATTGTCTTAAGCACAATTTCTCTACAGCCAGGAAATTGGTTTCTTAAGGTACAACATTAATTGACGCCATTGCCGAGGAGAGAAGACAAGAACATCTGTCCCTGCGTTTTCTATATTTTCCTCTAGTTGTTCAGTGAGGAGGGAATATTTGGTTGTTTTGAATAAAAGCAATTAAATAAGAGCACTTTTCCTTGGGTTTATCAAGTTTGAAGCTTATTCTTGAGAATGAAAAGTTTCAACAGTTGGTTGTACATTCGCACCTATGATTTTCACTTACAATATTGATTAGCGATTCCACTGTACTTTGAAGTTTTCTTTTCTGGGTTTTAATGGCTCTCCTTGCATTCTTAGTCCATAAATTTGATCCATTTTATTTTACTGGGATCACTGGCTATCCTCATGATATGCCTGCATTTTCCGCGTGGAATGAGTATCTTCCAAAATTTAGTAGAAAGGAATATGAAGATCTGGCTCAACATCTCCAAGAGTTTCATGAATGCATGAAGCAGTGGGGAATAATTCATGAAGATGTGAAGATGAAGTTGTTTTTGTTTTCTTTGGACCTAGAAGCTAGGGTTTGGTTCAGGTCTCTACCTTTTGCAAGCATTTCATCTTTGAAAGATTTCCATCCAGTATTCAATTCTTCTTGTAGAATTTATTATCCACACAAGTTTCTTTTTGAAGGTTGTTGTGAATATTATGATGCTAAACAAACTTTAAAGGCTCAAGATAATCTTGTTGAAGAAATTATTGATCTTGTTGATAATATATCAATCATTCAGAGAAGTTATAGCCAGATTAACTATAAGCAAGTCTCTGGAAGCGAGGAACTGTCATTTTCTCAAAATGATGCGGAGAAGTTTATAAAGCATTTCTCTTCAATAATATCCCAAGCAGTGAATTGGTTGACTATGTTCCAAGCAGATCGAGCATCATTTTCTCAAAATGATGTGGAGAAGTTTATAAAACATTTCTCTCCAATAATATCCCAAGTAGATAATTGGTTGACGTTGTTCCAAGCAAATCAAGAGAGTATTCAGATGGAGTAAAGTTCAAACATGCATCAAGAATTTCTACTCAACGGTCGAGAAGAGGAAGAAATAATTAAGTTGCAAATAAATCCCCAGAGTTCCTATTGTGTTAAATTTGATGATCCTTCTATCTATAATGAAAATGGTTTAAATGGAGAACAGGACGAAACTCTTCAAGTTCATCAGTTGGGTGTTGAATATAGAGAAAGAAACCAGCAAGTGAGATGTGTTGGACAACAGTATATTGAGCCTTCTATCATAGCAAAAGAGGCAATTCTATGTAAAAAGAAAGCTGATAAAGAGATTGTATATCAGTGCATTGAAGAAAATAAATATGCCCGTGGATCAGAGGTAAAAAATCTATTTGAATTTGACCATATGTCATATAGTAATGTGAAAAAAAAATTATTTTTCTTCCTGACGTTAAAAATACAAATTATTTTCAATCAAATCTTAGAGATGAAAAGTGGAGACATGAAAGTGACATAGATCATTTTCTTAAAGATATTGTTGATTATTCTACTGAACTTATTATCCCAACAGAAGGTTAAATTGAGAAAGAACCTTCATACATAGGGAATTTCTTTTTTTGGAGTTGATCAAGAACATATTTCTTCTTATACTTTTGAAGATCCTGTGGAAGATTACATGGAATAAATTATCAACAGTCGACACATATCATTTATCAATAGCCTACACATATCATTTTGTGGATATACTCCTAATATTTGTTGTGATATGCTTTGATGCATAATTTATTTTTTGTTCAGGGTGAATTGTTTTTTAAAGATTCACTCGCAGAATGGTTCTAAATTAAGCACTCAAATGCTAAGCTGGTACCATTGGAAGATTGACTTCACCTGATGGAGATCGATCATGTACATATGTAGGAACTTGTATATAAATAATCTCATGTGTTGATTATTTGGTTTCCAATTGCAGTTCTTCAATTTAATCATTAGTTGATGAATAAGGGTGACTTTCCCAGTTGGAAACTGGTTTACAAAGGTTTCAAACTTCAAGATTGTCAAGTTCCAGTTTGTCAAATTTCAGGGTTTTCACAGTTTTGGACTCCATGCCCAACTAAGGCTACTGATCTATAATTCTCAATATTTTTCTATCAAGGTACAAGCATCATGTCACTGCAGAGATCGGCGTGGGTTCATTGTACAAAATTTTCACACAGCTAAGTTTGGAGAAGCAATATATGACTCCATGCCCAATGGATAAGGCACTAATCTACGGTTCTTAGTTCTTCTGTGGCAGAAGCACTATCCCCAAGTGGAGCCAGATGTTGTAACCTGCATTTTTCGTTACCTTTAATATTCATTTTTCATACAAGAACTTGAAAATATTTCAAAAATAGATAAAAGTAAGAGGAAGGAGTAATAATGGTACATTGGTTATGTTTTCTTTGTAAAGAAACAAGTAAAAATAAAGTTCTTCGGGTCTGCTGCACCGCAGAGCTATGTACATTGGGTTCCGCAAATTGCGGTTTGTGAAAGGCGGACCCGAAACATATATATATTATGTTTTATAAGCCACGATGGGTCCACGATCATCGTATAATGTTTATATATATGTATATGGTATGCCGATTGCGATATGAGATAGTCGGACCTGAAAACATATATATTGAATTTTATAATGCCGATGGGTCCATAGAAAGCCTTATGTATATGTGTTGGCTCATAGTGCTGATTGTGATTTGCGATTGGGATTTCGGACCCGATATTATATATGTCATGTTTTATATTTCCGGCGGGTCTGCCATATCGCATATTGTTAAGGGATAGCGTCGATTGTGATTTGAGATGTGTTTTGGACCCGATATGATATATATTAAGTTTTATAACTCCGTCGCGTCCATCATGCCGCAGTTTATTAAGGATTGGGTTGATATAACAATAAAATGGGCTGATTACGATTTGCGATGGGAAGTTAATTCAACGATAAACGGATGGATCCAATGGTCTTATTAAACTGGGTTAATTCTTTTCAGTTCCGCTTTTGTGTGCTTTGTGTTAATTTTGTCGTCTAAAGGAAAAATCAGTGTTAAAGCCAAATTTGAAGAAAAGGTAGTTGGTCGAGCTTCTCGGTGTTTTGACCAATTAAAATGTATCTGATACATGTGTAACCCCAGGTTTATACAAGTCAAACACAGTTCATTATGATTAAAGAGGATTAAGACATATACAGAAGAACTCGACAGCGGATTAACAAAGCCGAAAAGTTAGCAGTCATAGTCATCTTCTATGTTCAGTTATTTTCTATTATTTTAGGTTCTTTGAGATGTATTTACCCTTTGTGTAATATTTTGTAATAATTCTTACTTCATATAGTTAGAGAAACAGTTTTAGTAGTTTGACAGTTTCAGAGATCATCAATTGTTTCACAATGTATAAAAAGAGGAAAATTTACAGAGAAGGGGTTGGTGGTTCGAATTTTGGAGAACCCGGAGACTAGGCCATTGTATTCCTGATATCATCATTGATTAATGAAAGAATCAGAAGTTTCCATGAGTTGTTGGGTATAATTTTGTAACCTTCTCTGTCATGTGTCATGTTATGTTTTCTTCTTTCAAGCATAGTAATGAAGTTGCAGGTCTTTATTTGCTTATGTAGATAAAGTTAAAATTCCTTAAAAGAGCGCACCTATACTTGAAGTTTCCACCTTCCTTTCTAAGTTATAGATAATAGTTTTTGTGAAAGACCAACATATTATATTTAACTTCTCCAAGAGTCACAGACGGTAGTTTCTGTGTTAAGCAATGTATTGTCTATGATTCAGTTCTCATTTTCATAATTCTTCTAAGTTACAAATAGTAGTTTCTGTGAAAAACCAACATATTATCTTTAACTTCTCCTTCAAGCCTTCTTCACTCATCATTTATATCTAGCAACAAATGGCATTCTCAGATGTTCCGGTCATACATGTATTAAGGGTTAAAGACCAAGTTTTCCAAGTCCTTCATTTGAGAACACAACAAACAATAAGTGACAGTAAATAATATTTATTAACGTCTTAAGCACAATTTCTCTACAGCCAAGAAATTGGTTTCTTAAGGTACAACAGTTTGAATGGTCCTTAAACCTCAACAAGTTGAAGAGGAAGAGATAGTATTTTTTCTTTTCATGTTGTTGTTTGACATTCTTTACACTTCCTTGCGTATGAAAAGGAATCCTTGAATAGTGTGGACCAATAATAGCCTGCTTGTAAGATTTTACGTGTAGTTTTTCCCTCCAAAATGTCCACCAAAAGGTCCATCATGTAGTTATACTAACACTTTTTATGCATCATATTTCTCAAGGCATCTTAGTAAAACATCATCATATTTTTTTCTAAAAATAATTTCATCAATCAATTGATATTTAACACATTTCAACCGTAAAGCTCTTTTTGTTTAATTGATAAATGGTTAGGGGAAGTACCATGAATTAAGAAATGTTTCATATCAACATACCATGTATTTTTTGGTACAAATACATACAAAATTCATTCTTGAAAAATTTCAAATTCATTGTACCATCCTACTTCAGGATTGGAACTTTGATCTTCCTCTGGGTGATATCCTTTTGCTTCAGTTGATAATTTACATAGACCCTGCCCTCTTATGACTTTAGATAGTTTTATTTCTAAATCATATTCTTGTGACGTAATCATCCAATTTTCTCTTTTTTCTCCTAATTTTTTTTTAACCAATAAATCTCTAACCGCATGATGGGAAACTATCACTTTCGTATGACATTTCAATTAAAAAAAAGGTCTAAAGTGTTTTACTGATTTATAGACAACATAAGATTGCTTATTTATTTATGGATAGTTTAGTTCAGCACCTTGAAAGCTAGAACTCATAAATGAAATAGGAATTTCCTTATCATTCATAATTATTTTGAGTAAGAATTGTTGCATAAGAAATTCTAGATGCAAATGTATACAGAAAAAATTCTTTATCGAAATTTGAATTGATAGGGATGGAGCATTAGAAATGGCTTCTTTGATTTTTTTTAAAAGATTTTTTTTCTAGAGAATCCAATTTAAGAACATGATATTTCTTAATCATATCTTGCATTGGTCTAACTATTTCAATAAAACCTTGGAATAAATCTTCGAAAACAAATAATTTTTCCAAGAAAAGACTACATGAATTTTTTATTATGTGGAAGAGAAATTTGCAAAATTGATTTGATTATGTCTCGATCAATAACAATACCTACTTTAGAAACTATAAACCCCAGTAATTTATCTTTAGTGACAACAAATATTGTATTTTTGGGATTTAATGAGCTTCCATATTTTCGACATCTTTCAAATATTTTCTTCAAATGATCAACATGTTGAATTCTTTTCTTTAAATAAATTGTGATATCATCTAGGTATACTACTATGAATTTAATTACAAGTCCATTAAAAGCAATTTCCATGGCTCTCTGAAAAGTAGCCCCAACAATGATTAATCCAAATGGAATCTTTTTATAAGCATATGTGCCCCACTTAGTTTGAAAAGTAGTTTTAATTTAATCTTCTAGTGAACCCAAAATCTTATTATCACCAGAGAATCCATTAAGGCGAGAGAACATTTCGGATCCTGCAACTGATTGAAGGATGTGTTCTATTGGAGGGATAAAGTATTTTCCTTTTTTTCAGATGATTTATTCATGTTTTGAAAATCAATGCATATTCTAATATCTTCATTTTTCTTACGAAATGAAACTAAATTTGATACTCATTGTGAATGTCTAACTAGAAAAGTAATATGAGCTTTTAAAATTTTATTCATCTCTTCTTTAATCTATCCTTCAATTCTAGGATGCATTTTCCTTAATTTTTGTTGAAATGTCATATTTGATTGGAATTACATGTTGTATGGTTTTCGTATCATCAAATTTCAAATCATCATAAGTCCAAATGAAAAAATCCTTGCATTATTTGAATAATTTGATGAATATAGATCTTTCTGTGGGTGTACAAATGCTCCCCAAATTAATATTTTGAGGTTGCTTTTATGTTCCCATATTAACAACTTCATATTTCAATAAATAACTATTGCTTTTGCAACTAATACTTCCTTTGAATTTATTTTGAAAATCATATAAATTCTTCAGTGGAATTATGGATTTTGGAATAAAATTTTGATTTTTTGAATAATCTGGTAAATCGGTTTGCAATTGAGAAATATGTTGATCTTCTTCAATAATAGATCCTTTAAAAGTATCTTCTAAGGTTAAGAAATCTTTGATTTTATCATCATCATCGAATACTCTCCTATTTTGAATATTTTCGGGAATTAAAGGTCTGAATATAATTTCAACTAAGAAACGTTCTAGAGAAAAAAATTCAAATGCTAGTAGCTTTGATGTAACATTAGCAAGTAGATCACCATCATAATTTTGAGATTGGGGTATAGAATCTAACTAAAAGATATCAAATTTCTTAGCTAAGTCCCATACTTTGTGTCTGTAATTTTTCAAAATATTGGATACACAATGAATGGTTTTATTGTATTGTTTTACAATAATTTCTTAATTTCCTAAAACTCTCATATTTTTAGTATCCATCTCAATAGCTTTATGAAGAACTTGTAAAAAAGCTTTGTATTCAACTACATTTTTTTTACAAGGGAAATTCAGACTAAAAGAAAGAAGAAATTTATTCCCTTGTGGATCAATTAAGACACATCTAATACCAAGCCCTTCATTTGTTTTGGATCCATCAAAAAAATAATGTCCAACTATTAGTTTGATTAGTTTTAAATATAGATGGAACCTATGTATAAGAAATTTGTCCTGTATTTGATGTTGGTACTTGAAGAATGTTCAGTCATTCAATTTGATTTTTTGTTACATATGATTATTCAGATGAAAACTTACCAAGATATGTGTCAAATGTATAATTACCTAATGAAGATGTGGGAGGATTTATTGGCTCATTAGTATTTTCAAGGTCAATAACTGTATGTTGCATATGTTGTTCACTCTCAACCTTGACTTTATTTGGTATCCCATTTAAAGGTAACCATAAATGAGACCAATCAATAGAAAAATAACCATTAAGTTTTTCTGACCAATCTCAACTAATAATTAAACCATACGACTCTGGAATATTTGTAACAATAATATCAATTATCTAAAAGATTTTAGGGTTTGAGGCAAGTCTGATTAAGACATTTTTTATTTCTCCTAAAACTTCTACACTTGATCTATCCAATTGAAAGAATTGAGTAGATGAGATTGTAGGAGACATATTTAACTTTTGAACATATAAGGGGATTACATTAGATGAAGCCCCTGGATCCACTAAGAAATTATGTACATTTATGTTGCATATTTCAAAAGTTGATGTAAATTGAGGAGTTCGATAGGATGACCTATCTCCAATAAAAGCTGCATTAATGTTTTAATTTTTTTTAGATGCAACTTTATTGGAATTAGAATTTTCAGATTAATCGTTTGCTAGAGCCTTTATCAATTTATCTCTTTGCTAAGTAAGTTTTGATAATTCAAATAAAGACATATTATCTCTAGTTTTTTCATATCTTCCCCTAAATCATAATCCAAATGTTATGTGATGTGAAGAGCATTAGATGTAGAAGTAGCTTTATCAATAGTTTGAGTTTTCTTTATTTGAGCCAGAGAATTGGGATTTAATGTAGATGCTTGATTTGGAGAGACATTTTGAATTTTTGATCTAGTTTGTACAACGTTGATTTCTTCTTCATCTTCAATCAAGTCATTATCAATTAGTCCTCCTTGATAAACATCCCATAAGACATTAATTTTACTAGTTTCTTCTTCCTTCTTGCTTTCATTCTCTGGTTGATTCTCATTCTCACCTTCAGTAAATACTTTAAACATATTTATAAAAGCGGAACAAGATTTTTCAAAATGCTTATCATTATGAGCTCAACAAAAATCATCATGAGCATAATCATCAATGTTGAATTCTTCAAGTGCATTTTGATTAGGGCTGGGAGATAGATTCCTTCTAAAAGGTCTTCAAGGTTTTTTAATCGAAGGAGTTTCAGAAAGGACAAGTTTTACATTTGTTATCTCATTAGACATTTTTTTATTACCTTTTGAATAGAGTCTAAATTAATATTATCTTTTTCTTTTTTGTCATCAATTGTTTTACTAGTTGAAGGATTTTTAGAAGAAGACATTGTTTTATTTCTTTCTTGTCCTAATGCATGTTTTTCATCAATATCTAATATTTTTTTTTCAACATTTAAGGCATCTTCCATGTTTAGGTCTAATGTGGATTTTTCTACTCTAATAACAGAAAATGTGATATCAGATGGAAAAGAAGTAGTATAGACTTCTTTAGTATATCATCACCTGGCCTAGAAGTTGTAGGGATTCTATGGTTAGAAAAAAATCTTTGATTAAAATCCTTTATTGATTCTCCTGAATCCATTTTAATATTTTATAATTCAACCACTAAGGTTGCTTTAGTTTTATCCTTTCCATACTTTTTGATAAATAATTTTTCGAAGGATCCCCGAGTTGTAATAGTTCCATCAACTATGGTGAAATACCAAGAAGATGATTTTCCTTCAAAATTGAAAGGAAACAATTTGCAAACTTGATCTTCGTGTTGAACTACACCTAACTTAAGAGATAGCATGAATTGTTTAACATGTTCTCTGGCAGTAATTGGATCATCATAGTTATATTTCGGAAGCCATCTTTCAGAATGTTTAGGTAGATCATGTTGATCTCCTACAACAACAATATGTTTAGTGGATATCTAGGGTTGACCTGCCATAGGTGACTTTGGAGATGACAAACTTGAACTTGATGAATGAGGAGAAGGAAGACCTTGGATAGGAGAACTTGAAGGAGGAATAATCGAAGGTGGAGGGACTATTATTTGAGGAACTAATGAAGTGGATGAAGTTGGAACCTGAACCGAAGTAGTTGAGGGTGTTAGTATTTGAGATGCAATAGGATGGGTTTCCCAATCAACTTCTTCCAAAGGGAAAAGGGGGTTTATGAAAGTTGTAAACTCAGATGAAGCTCTAGGACTGGTTTTTGTTGATGATCTAGGACTAGCTTCAAAAGAGGATGATACTATAGCTTCGACTTCATTCTTGGGTCTTCTCCTTGTTGATATATCAAATAAGTTAAGGGATAAACCTGAGACTCTGCTCTGAGATCGAGTATATACCCTAGAAAATTAAATTTGAGGGTGTACACGGACAAATGATACCTTAATTGCTTCTTCTATTGTTGTTGTTGATGAAATAGGTAAGGGTTCAATTGGCTAAACAACTGTATATGAGGTGCTAATATCAGATGATTTTATAGGATGAATATACTCAAAAGGTTTATTAGCCATACAATATGTGTGGCCCTCCTTCTAGTGTCAAATTGTTGATAGGCAGAAATATTCCTCCTTCAACGAGTGAGTATTTTCCCGAGACTCTTTTTCATTTGGTATGGCCATATACTCTCTGAAAACAAAGGCCCAGTTTCCTATCTAAACTAAAAATTAAAATAAAAATTTTTATAATTAATCTAAGAAAAAAATATGTAATATGTTCTAATAATTTAAAGAATATGAATACAGTTTGCTAGTATGATTTAATTAATCTAAACAATATAAATTAAAGGATTTAAATACGCATAATACCATGTGTAAGATCATGTAATTTAAAATCCTAACTGGAATTTGAATCGAGAAAACTGAACAGATAAATTTTGGTTGAAGTGTTATATAAAAACTTCGAAAAAAATATTTTTAGGTTTTCATCTTATTCAAACAAATTTTTTGGTATTTTCTAAAATATCTATGCATGCATAATATAAAGGAAATAAATGGTAACTTCTATCTCAAAAACAAGAGAAAATATGTCTATATTTGAATATTGGATTCCAATGATTGATCAATAACAAATAAAATAACAATTTTTCAATTTTTGATGGTAAAATGATGTTGACTGCAACATTGTCATAATAAATGTTAAAAAAAATATCAAATATTCATTTAGAATTAAATAGCATAATTCATAGAGTAATACCAGAGGCATCCATTAAGTAATTAAAATGATATCTTGACATAAACCTCATAGCTCATCACACATTAAAACTGAAAATGGTTTTCAAAAAAGTTGGTAATTCAAAACTGATTGAAAAATATAAGTTGGTAGTCTTCACTGATTCTCGACCCTTTGCACCAATGCGTAAGGGCCTATAAATACTAAAAAATAATAATATAAGTTTTGAAACAAGAAAATCAGTAGATATTCTGAAATTAAATACTTAATTCTAAAAATGAAAATTATATCTTCGTTCAATTGATATCAGGAAAAGAAGTAGGCATCCTTTCCTCATCTTCAGCATATTTTTAAGTAAAATTGAGTGGAAGGTGAGGTGCATGAACTTCAATTTGATTTTCCCATTGTGAATATATCTAGGAAATTGCAGAGAAATGAATGGGAGAAAACTGGTTGATTTTGATGTGGCAGCTGGGAATCAATCCTTGGACCTTTTTCTTCTTTTTCTAATATTTAACTTCAAATTTAGCAATAAGCTTTATTTGTTCAAAAAGAAGTTGATTTTTTTTTGGAAAGTTTGATGTTTCCAAACTTTAATCCTTTTGAATTCTACCTGGTCCTTGGCAATGAGATTTTCTCTGTATTTTTTTAATTCTCCTGGAATAACTTCCTTTAATGGTTTGGAACCTGATAGGTCAAATTCTTCTATAAATTTTGTTCCTTTTTCCCAGGTCGTTAAACATTGTCTATGTGTTGTTTGTATTTGTGCTCTAGTTTCTTTTGTTGCATTCTCCCTACAGCTCAAGGATGCAAGATTCAATCTTTTTTTTTTTTTGTCTTGGAAACTTTTGGAATTTCATCATATTAAAATTCATTTTCCCAGTCGAGGATAGACAAAAATAAATAAAAATTGATTTGTCTTATTCCACTAATGAATCAATATTTTCATTTAAGTTTGCAATTTCTTGATAAAACCTTGAGTTTTACCCATATTTTTATAGAATTTTGATTGATTTTTTCTTAAAATTAGACAAATTTGTAAAGCCTTCTCCTTAAAGACTCCTAGACCCTGTGCTACTTCTTGATTCCGATTCATTTAATTATGAAGAGATTTAATTTTCTCTTTCAACGCTATGATAATAATCTCATAATTGTTTTCTGCTTCTTCCGTCCGAATGCAAGTTTGCTCTTCATGTAATTTTTTCAATTGTTGGATTTGTTGTTCATGTTTTGCATTTTCTTCTTTCAATTCTTTCTAAAAAAATTATGTAGATTTTTTCTTTCTACACCGAATCCTTGAACTAGAGTTGCAGAATACCTCTACTTGTTTTCTTCATTGAAAGAATAATTTTTCTTTCATTTCTTCTCCAAAACTTTAATCTTCTACAAACTGTTATCATATGAAGTGGCAATCTCAATCAAATGATATTGATTGTAATTAAAAAATGCTCCTAAAGCCTGAGAGGATTCTTGAGCTTTTTCTTTTACATCGCCTTGAGCTTGCCAGCTGAATTCAGAAACAGTTTCCAAAGCATCATGTTTCCTTTTCTTTGTTCTACTAACAACTGATTTTGTCTGAGTATTAAAATAATAATTTGTTAAAGAAGGGATTGTATATGGAAGTTCTTCTAATTAAGAAACCGGTTTAAAAAAAATTTATTCTGAAGGAATCTTAGTGGAAATGGGTGTTATTGATGTTTGAGGAGATGTAGTAGATATAGTATTGATTGTTAGGTCCCTATACTACTAGTGTAACCCCTTATTGTTATTAGTGCAACCCCATTATTATATTGTTGTGCCCATGCAGTCCCCATATTGTTATTATTGTGCCCCATAGAAGCCCACTATTGTTATTATTGTGCCCTTACATTATTATTGTTATGTCGGCTTTGATTATATTATGACCCCTTAGACTCCTATATATAGAAAGGAGGTATTTTCATTTGTATCATCTAAGAATTGTTCATTTGTGTAATGTAAAGAAGGTTTCCCCCTCAAAGAGTCTTATTTCTAAGGTGTTTATCTATTTTTTCTATCTTTTTGTGAGCTAGTTTCATAACATTTGGTATCAGATCTTTGGATTCTAGGGTTTCGCTGCTCCAAATAGGTCATCATGGTCTACGATGTTTCAGAAGTGAAAAAACAAACCCATTGGAGAAGAAATCACGTTGAACTTCATGTTCGAATTTCAGATCTTTTCTAGCTATATTTTCGGAGATATGATATGAGGAAGTTAGGGTTTTAGGAAGCTCCAGAATTTCATCTAAAACAGGTCATCGCGGAATTTTCTCTATACCGTTTTCTCTACGAAGTTTCAGAAGCTAAAAATCAAACCCATTTGAGAAAAAATTGGTCTGAACCTTGGATCCAAATTTTAGATCTTGACATACTATATTTTCGGATATATGATCTGAGGAAGTTAGGGTTTTTGCAGACTCCCGAATTACATCTTAAACAGGTGACCTTGGGAAAATCGTCATAACTTTTTCTCTGAGCATCAAACTGAAATTTAGTAAGAAGTTACAAAAAGAGGACATTGTATTTTGTTTGGGTATATTTTTCAAACCTAAGTTTTAAACGGTGACATGTGGCATGTCGTACAAGTTCACTCTAAAGAACTAGTCTATAATTAGGTCATCGTGGGATATCGGGAATAAAGATTTCTTCAGGAATCCAATTGTGATCAGACTTGTGAAGTTATAAAGAGGACTCATAGGGCTATTACAAGTAGAAATTTCAGAAGTTAAAGATATGAAATTACAGAGTTAAATTCGTTTCAAGATCGAGCTCCTAAAATCAAGAAAAAACGAGATGAGGAAGTTTGATAGCAAGGATCTGGTAAATTGGATACTACAAATGGAGAAATATTTCAATCTACATGGTGTACCATTGTTACAAAAGGTACATATTGCATCTAATTATTTAGAACCATATCAATTTTTATGGTATAAATGGCTTTGTTCACGTAAACCGCTTGTTACGTGGTCAATTTTCACGGAGGAAATGATAGCACATTATGATGATACAAAGAGAAACACCTCCTTTATCCTATTGATAAATCTCAAAAAAAAGTGTTCAATGGCAAAGAACATTGAGGACTTTCAAAAATTGAATATAAGGGAAAATGATATTCCAAAGAAGCAGAGGATTGATGTCTCCATGGGGAGTTTAAAGGATAACATTCAACATGAGGTTCGTCATTGGGAACCTGATTCATTGGAGAGGGCAAGAAAAGTGGAAAGCAAAATTATGGCAACAATGAAGTCTACCCCTCAAAACTATAAATATGGAAGTATTGTTTCTCCTATCCTTCCACAACCTACAAAGTTGACACCACAACAATTGGAAGAAAAAAGAGCAAAAGGGCTTTGTTACAATTGTGATAAAAAATACATTAAAGGTCATAAGTGTGCTGAGAAGAAATTATTTTACATTGATTGTGAAGATGAGGAAGAAAAGGATCAAGAAACATCAAAAGAAGAGGATATACACTAGGAACCAACCTGAGAGAAAGAAGAAATGAATTTGACCATATATTGTAAAGCATTTGCAAGAATTACCACTCCTCAAACTCTCAATATAGAAGGACATATCAAGAAGAAAAATGTCAAGAAGTGAAAGATCACATCGAGCATCAAGAAATGAATCCAACCATATCTTGTAATGCATTGGAAGAAATTACCATTCCTAAAACTCTCAATATAGAAGGACATATCAAGAAGAAAAATGTTCAAGAAGTGAAAGATCACATCGAGCATAAAGAAATGAATCCAAACATATCTTGTAATGCGTTGGAAGAAATTACCACTCCTGAAACTCTCAATATAGAAGGACATATCAAGAAGAAAAAGATTGAAGCAGTGAAATATCACATCAAGCATCAACAACAAGTTCTCCAACTTTTAAAGGATAACGCCACTTTGGTGCAGAATCGAACGAAGCAACAGGCAGATCAACATCGCAGTGAAAGAAGTTTTGATGTAGGTGATTGGTTATTTTTACAGCTACATCTCAAGCAAGCAATTTATGAAAAAGAAATGTTGGAAATACTACATGCACTTAAGAAATGGCGACCTTACCTAATGGGAAGACACTTCAAGGTAAAAATGGATCATGATAGTCTTAAATACTTTTTAGAACAAAGATTATCTTTAGAAGAATAGAAAAAATGGGTCACAAATATGTTGGGTTATGACTTTGAAATCATTTACAAAAAAGGGAAGCAAAATGTTGTTGCAGATGCATTCTCAAGAAAGGATGAGGATGTGGAAGCATTGTTTTGTGCTATTTCTATTATCTAACCAAATTCGATACATGAAGCAAGGGATGAATGGAAGAAGGACAAAGAAGTGTGGCCACTCATTAAAAATTTGCAGAAGATCCAAGTTCAAACAATATTTCCAGAACTTACGAGGAAGGAAAAATCATATTACAACCTGGAACATTCACAGAAATAAGATCCTGACAGCTACGAAATCGATTGATTTCAGAGTATCTCATCAAGTGGAAGAACTTACCTGCTGAAGATTCCACATGGGAGGACAAGAATTTTGTACAGAAGCATCAAGAACTACTCAAGCGTTGAGGACAACACTTGAAGGAGGGGCATGTTAGGTCCCTATATACTAGTGTAACCCCTTATTATTATTAGTGCAACCCCTTATATATTGTTTGTGCCCAGTAGTCCCATATTGTTATTATTGTGCCCCATAGAAGCCCACTATTGTTATTATTGTGCCCTTACATTATTATTGTTATGTCGGCTCTAATTATATTATGACCCCTCAAACTCCTATATATAGAAAGGATGTCTTGTCATTTGTATCATCTAAGAATTGTTCATTTGTGTACTGTAAAGGAGGTTTCCCCCTCAAAGAGGCTTATTTCTAAGGCGTTTATCTATTTTTTCTATCTTTTTGTGAGCTAGTTTCATAACATCGATCTTTTTATGTGATTCCATTTCTTCCTCATTTTTCCTGCTGATGGTTTCACTTGATACTTGTTGTTATTTCTTTTTATTTACTTTCATTTCTTCGACTATTGTAGTTTCTAGTTTCTTTTACTCTATATCCCCTGTGGAATTAATCAGAATAATCTCATGTTCAGTTGTTTTCTATTTTTCTGGAGTCTTTGTTGTTCCTGTACTTTCTTGCTTCTCATTTAAACTTTTCATTGTTGTGATTTCATCTTCTTTACCTGTGACAACAAAATCTTCTATTTTTTCAATTTCAACCCCTTGTTCCTTTTGAGAAACAATAGAATGATATGAGGTGATTTGGTTGAAATTAAACTAGAAAAAATCAGAAGTGTTTAACTATTCAAGTGAAATGTTGAGATAGAGAACCATTTCTTTTAGGACATTTTCCAACAAACTTTCCCTAAACAGCATACTGAAAGTCATAAATGTTTATAAAAATCTTGTCAAAAGGGGGTTTCTGATGAATTTTTTTATTATATATAATTGATTTTTAATGATTCCATTAGGATCATAGTCATGAGGCAAAGAAAATAACCAAACTTCTCGAATCTCTTTGGCTTATTTGACTCCATTCCCTCTGTCTCGGATATTGATGTCACCAAACTTGATTGGAAAATTAGGTAGGATTTTCTTTTGCAGCTTACTAAATTTTTTGGCTTAGCCATTCGAAACAACTTGATTAGCCACCTCTCTTAGAGAAATCCTTTACGGGATATATCAGGGCAGAAGGTGGGGACCAACTTCACTACCAAAAACTCTAATATAGGAAAATAATTCCTCCACAAACCAGTCACCTATTGATTCTAGGCCTTCTCTGAAACTTCGACTAATTCTGGGAGGTATTGATCCAAACACTACTTCATGGAAAGGGATCAAAACATAATGGAAAATATCATAAAAATGGTATTTAAAATTAGACTCCCATAGAATAGGAGCACAATTTTGAATGGGTAATTGTTGATCAGAAGGGTAGTTCCATTTCATGAATGGGAATGGAACTGCGGAAATAACAACATCTATCAAATAGCCATACATATAGAAAATATGTTTGAACTTAGGGGGAGATTAAAATGAGAGCTTTAATGAATCTGTGATATTCCGTGACAAGATTTCCCCCCAATTTATGCATTTCCCCTCATTTAAAATGCTATGGGATATTGGTATCCATTTAGTTTTGCAATGCTCAGGATCTTGTTCTCCATATAATTTGGTTAGCTTTTTAATAAGAAATCTAATAGCCTTTTTAAAAATAAATATGGGATATTCCTTTTTTGCTTTGAGCTTGAAACCTTGCTCTTATTCCCTCAACCAGTCTTCAATTATTACATCATAATTCTATCCACATTTCTTCAAGATAGTACTTCGAAACTTATTAAGGAAGTCAACATTAAGATGGATTTCTGAGGGACTGAGCTTGTATATGGCTAATAGGACTTCATCTTTACATGAGGCTATGACAATTTCTTGATGGTCTGATATTGTTTGGGTTTCAATATCAACGTGAGAGAAAATCCATGAAACCATGTCATAGCAAGGAAATTTTTTGGCCCTAGCTGCTACTTTATGTAACTTTGTTGCTATGATTGTTTCAAACTGATTGTTCTTTGTTTGAGAAGCTCTCATGTTTTTTAACCATTCTTTCTCCTCAAAGAAATCAAATATCTCCTCCCAACTCATCGTACCTGCTTTTTGTGTTTTGTAAGTCGAATATGAGATGAGGAAAGGGTTGAATCCAACTTGCTCTGGTAGTGTATCCATTTCCTTAATATTTTCTCTAATTTTCTCCATTTGTTGCTTTTCTAGTAGATAATTTCCCTTTTTTCCCATTTTATGACCTGTGAACAATAATAGAGCATATATAATTTTCCTTATTTAAAATTTGAAATTGAATTGAGGAATCTGTAAAATAACATCATGCTTACACATAATTTTGAAACTAGCTCTCTATTCCCCTAATTCAATCTTCCTTCGAACCAGAGTTAAGAAAACAGCAAGTAGGCAAAATACTCTAAAATCCTTAAATTTTGTGTAGAAATATAAGAAAATCGCGATTAAACAAGTTCATTAATTTCCCATAAGTTAGCCAACTATTTTTCTTTTCATTAACCAAGAAATAATCATAGAACTTATTATTTATTTAACAAAAAATCAATTGAACACGAAACGGAAAAATTTGAAAATCTATATAAAAAATGGATTGCATGCAAATCAAGAAAAAATAATATTTTATTCGGATGGTTGGACATTCGAGGGGTCGGGTAGCAAGGCGATTTTTATTTTATGATTGATTTATTCTATCCTGACCCTAACTATACCATAGTCAAGTCTCATATTTAGGTTGGGTAGTCGGGCAGTCGGGTGGTTGGGTGCTCGAAAGGTGTCGGCATATTATTTATAAAAAAAATTAATAGTTGATCTAACTTGTTAGTCAAGTGATCGGAAGGTTGCATAGTTGGGAGGTTAGAATTTATTTACAACCTTTATGAACCTGACCTCTGACTTAAGCTTTCAAATATAATAATAAAAAATGGATAAAAAGATTTTTTTATTTAAGGCCTTTTGTTTTTATTCATTTTTCATATGTATAAACAAAAGAAGGTTGTTGTAAATCTGAAAACAGTGTTCTACCACATGACTCTTGAGGGTCATTATTGGGAAGATTGGTGGAAATAGGATGGGTTGAGATGTGCTCCCCTATATCACTTATTGCTTGATATGGGGTTGTAGATGTTTAGCTCTCCCATGAGATTCTCAGTTAAGATTAAGCCCCCTGATGTTGTTCCGGGTAGAGCTAAGTTCTTTTATGTTGATGCAGTTCGTAGATTTGGCTCCTCGCTAATTTTACCGAGTGGTATCATTGGGATCCCCGCTGACAGAGATTCCAGGTGGTAATAGTGGCTCCCCGATGGATAGAGGGTGGTAAATCAAGCTCCCCTCCGTCAAATTCTTCATTTTTTAGATTCGAGAATTTTTAGCATATGAGAAGGGTCAATCAAGAAATAAGGAGGAATACGCAAGAGATGAATCGATATGAACAGTGACGATATGTGATCATGAGATACTTGAGATTGGATATGATTTGATGACATGATACATATAACATGATGTAGGTGGAATTATCCCTAGTTGAGAGGGAGTGTTAAAATTGGCAGCAAGGGCCAAATTCCACTTTGGACATCTCATTTGTTTAAGATGATGATTGTATTGAATTCCTCTTTTAGAGAGGACCAAAATCGACCTAAAGATCATCAAATTTGGACAAGGTAAAGTGTTTTTTTGAATTATAATCCCACATATGCATATTTGATCAAGTCCACCCTAAAGAAAATTAGACACCCTTGGAAGGCTATAAATACAAGTGACCTCTATCTCATTTGGACATCATTGTGGAGCATTCTTCCATTCTCTTCTTTGCTTTTGGCTCGAACAGGTCTAAGGCAAGTTCACGGAAATTGTTTGGCACAGGTCTGAGATTACAAGGTTTGAATCTCGCACGTGTTTTCTAGGATTTTGTTTCTGAGTCGCAGGCTTACCAAACGACAAATTTGACTGGTGTTTCTATGTGGAATGATTTTCTTCTATTGTTTATTTATGTTCTATTATATTGATGATGATGATATTGTTCTTTCTACATAGTTTCATATGTTGTTGAATAATGATGTAAATATAAATAATATTATGATGTTTTGGGTGAATTTAATGTGTAAATCAAGAAATGAAATTATCAAAGCAAAGAACAATATAGCCCTAAGAAAATTTAACAAAATTGGGTGCTTATGTTTGTTTCTCCTTGGGCACTTTGGGCATGGATGTTTGGGTGACTCGGAGGAAGGAAGGGTTTTGACTGTGGTCTTGTTCCCTCATCTTAAATGGGGGGTTAATCCTCAATCCTAGTCCCGTGGGATCTCCCCTAATGGATTATAGCTTCAAGAAGGGAACTACTTGGGAAACCCAGATTTTGGTAGAGTGTTCCCAGGACTCCTCTCATCAGTGAAATTCTGTAAAGAACAAGGGACCTTTACTAAAGAAATAGTGGTTCATTGTCCCACTGTTGTCACTTAGCCTAGTAGTCGTCCCTTAGTTTTTCCCTTCCTTAGGCCCCTGCTAGATTATGTGGTAACAGGCAACATTCCGTTGATATGGTGGGAAGAATTCCATCGATATACTACCCTAGGAGGATTCCATTTACCCTATCATGTTCCAAACATCTTCCAACCAATTTTACAATTAGAATGTATAACATTTTCCATTGGGTAAATATGGCAAACAATGGTATGTTGCCTCTACTCTATGTTGCAAGAAATTGCAATTTAACATATAAAGACAATGGTATCCAGCTAACTTATTAAAAGTCAACTATTGATACCCCATTCTCCATCTAGATAACAAAGTCAGACCACTTTTTGTTTTGTAACATGTCCTTTTCGAAGTGTGTTGAACGATGGCCATGTTTGTCCTCCTGCCAAAACATGGCACATGGAATGTTAAACTAATTAATATGCCTATATATATGCCTTAAACAAGGTAATTCGACCTCACCAGAAGCCTATATATTGGAGTAGTTCGATTCATTTTGAGAATACTCACTCACACAAGTTTGATATACAAGAAGAGGCAACTAAAAAGTGAGAAGTTGGAAAAAAAGGAGGAGAATTGCAAGGAAGGTCATGATCAAAGTTTTGGGCCATCTATCTCCCACACGTGTTATAGACATTTTTGTGCACTTCAACCCCAATCACAAATGTCCATAAACTGAGGGCTCTTAAGTCCCTAAAAGTGTTGCTTCACTGCCTAAAGGAACAAGGTCAATTGATTACATCATCTCCCAGAAGTTCTCCACTGAAAACTGCTCATAAATGGTCAAATATGGACCATACTGAAAGCTCAATGCAGAGGGTGCGATGCATGTCACCTTTCCAATGTACAGGGTGGGATGCATACTGATTTTCTCCTCTATAGGGTGCGATGGTCGGGAATGGACAAATGGCAGGGACAAAATGCGAGGTGGAAGATCATGGAATCTTCCAGAAACATCCCCTCTAACACTTGCCACTCCATTTTCGACCAAGGATGAGTAGGAGATCAACATTCTCCAAGTGGAAGCAGGAACTATCAGAGAGAAGACATTAATCAAGATCCCAAAAGATGACTCACCTCTTTGTAATCATCTATATATGGATCCCTCATCACAGAGATCCAGAGGCTGGAATTTTGTATCTTATAGAGTGTTGTTGGTATTCTGGTGTACATTCACAGTGTTGGGTGATCTAGCTTTTCTTGAGGTGAAGAAGGGCTTCTTAGCTGGAGGATGATGCTTGGTCAGAGCACATGGTTGTAATCTTCATGCTACTTTTCATATGAATAAATCTATTCTTGTTTCCTTCCATATTCTTGTGTACTTGTTTATATATGCTTGCATATGGTTAATGCACATTTGATCCTGCATTATTTATGAATTTAGATCCTTCTTTCTTGCATAGTAGTATGTTGTTGTGATTCCACATGTCCTTTTGAAGTTGAGCAGACAAAGAAGAAGCAGAAAAACTCTATCAAGAAGGAGAGGAAATCGAGCGCAAGACTCAGGTTGGTCCTCTTGGTTCTCCTCTCATCTATTTTCATAAAAGGAATCAATAGTAGACTTTGATTGTTTTTTTCTAAGATAGCCACCCATCTTAGTGGGAATAGCAGCATCCGAGTGGACCACTATTCCGTATAAACAAAATGGGACTCCACTGGGAGAGCGACTAGATTACTTGTTAGCCTATCTATCTTTGTTTCTTTTATAAACATACAGACGGAGGTCTTGAAGTCAAGCCAACTAGGCCTCGAACTGCATTTGTCATACAAATGCAAAGTATATCAATGCTGCTTCAGTCAATCTCCATGTTTTGTTTATGAATTAAACAATAGATCTGCAAGCAATCTAATTGCCCTAAGTGGTGGCTCTAGTAACCTCTTAGATCACCCCTGTGTTTTATATACATTGATCTTTACTTATTCAGCCTAAAACACCTGAACTATATTGCAAACTGTGAGTGAAATCTCGTTCAAAGTCTCACACTGCTACCATCGCACCCTGCCTTCAAGGCAGCTTGTATGCATCGCACTTCCCGAAGGGAGTAGGTGCGCTGCATACTAAGTTCACTATGGGGTGCGATGGTCAGGGAAGATTGAATTTACCCTCCGACTTTGGATTTTTCTCACTGTTTTCAGTCTTATTCATGAGTTTTGCTATCTGTAATCAGTGTACTTTTATGAATACCCCCTTCTATTGCATTATTTTGCCTCCTTAGTGCAAAGGACTATAAACGTTTTTATGTATTGTGCGTTGTTTTGGTTCTCTTTTGCAAAAAGTAGCATAGTCGAACTGTCATCTCTAGATCTGAAAGTGTTGTAGCTGTCGTTTTCAGCTTTAGAAAGAAATTCCATTGTTTTAGATAGTCGATTATACAGTTACTGTTGCATAGGATTTGAATTACTATTTTTAAAGTCTCGAAAAGCAATTTCCATTTCAAAGTCGCAAAGTGTCTCTCTTGTTTTCACTTCGTTTTGAAAAAGAATTTTGTTGAGTACTGTCGCTTTAAAAGTAATTCAGTTTTTCACATAGCTTTCTTAACATTATTCACACATTAAGAGAGCTGAAAAACAAATACATGCATGCGCATTTGCATTTTGAATGCTTGGCTTGATTTAGGACTGTGCATATCAGCATGTGCTATGTGCTCTGTGAAGTAAAGATGCTTGACTTTCTTCCTTTAGTAGCTAGGATTTTCATTGCTGAAAGAAGATAAAACGTTTGTTTATCATCTTAGACTGCATTTAGGAATTATGCATACATCACGTGGTGAACCTAAAAGGCAAACTATTAAGCAAGATTAACTTAAAATAAATCCAATGAATCTAACAACGCTTTGGAACTTAATGCACAACATTTAGAGGTCTAGGCTAGAGACGTATTCCGGCGTCATAAAGCCTGGTAACTGTTGCTTTCAGTGCTGGTTGGGTGATTCCGCCACTCTGAGACGGCAAGTGCCAGTACGGACTTGTACTCCCACGTACCGTCGCGTATGTATTTGGAGACCACAATAGGCTGCATCCTTTATCCTTAGGAAGCCATGTCTGTCGCCCTATCGATCGTAATGCACCGAACACAACATTCAGGAAGATTGACTGCCATACCGTAGAAAGTATTCTACAGTTTTATGATTGGTTTGGTAATCCTCTCTGCCTAGATCTCCAGAGAAGTCCATTTTTCTCATTTTTAGACTCCTTAAAGGAAAAGGTCCTCTGAGCATTGTCACTTCAAGCTCAATAAAAATCGAAGGCGACTAGAGTCATCTTTTGTTTTTTCTCGACTCTTTAAAATTGAAAAAACAAGTTGTGTCCAAGCATATAAAAATTTATTTAATCGGAATAACATCACAAATTCCCCCATTGATCTTCAGGTTGAGAAAATGGAGTCGACCAACCAAGGATTTCCCCGTGAAGGAAATCCTAGTCCCTTCCTATCTTGGGGAGATGTTGGCCCACCCCATATGGCGACTTTGTCACTTCCAGGATTGACAATTGGTCTGTCAGTCTGGCTCTTCTCTACCTCTGTCGTTCAGAATCCCGTAATTCCTGAACAGTCTAATCAGCAACTAGACGACACTAGGGTTGTCTCCCAACCTTCTACTTCATCTGATTCTCCCTCTCCTCCTTCCTCTTCGCTTGATAAAGCCAATAAAGCTAAAATTCAAGTAACTGAGAATAAGAAGAAGCAAAAAGAGAAAAAGGAACCAAAATCGAAAGGGAGCAACCAAGTATCATCTAGCAAAAATCCACACACCGCACAGTCAAAACCTAAATCTCCTTGCGTCATTTGCAATGGAGACCACTATCACCAAGATTGTCCCTGCATCCCTCGGATCTTAAGGGAATGGTCTCCTCGTTTGCACAATCCGGTAGCATCAACCTCTGGCGATCACGTTGAATGCTCACCATCAACCAGTGAAAGTGAAGCACATGGACAAAGAAGGAATCCTAAACTTCCTTGTAAGTTGTGTGAAGGAGATCATGCTATCCACCGTTGTCCCTTCCTTGAAGAGGCTAAAAGAGTTTTAGATAATCATCCGGTTTCACCATTACAACTTCCTCCTGGATATCAAAAACTCTTGCCGAGCCCTCCACCGGTTGAAAATACGGTTGGCCCGTCCTTGTGGTCAGCCGAAGCACCTATCGTTGAAAATGAACCCTCGGAATCCATGCCAGATGAAAGTCAAAGGGTCGATGCGGAAGTTGACCCGGTATTTCCTTCAGAGTGTTCATCTTCGAATGATACCGTCACTGAAGAGAAAGAGGACGACACCGTTCAAATTCTTTTCATCAACACCGACTCCGATGAGCTTGGGGGTAGTCCCCCCGTTCCGTTACCGCATGAAGGAAGTTTATCAGAGTCATATCTGACCGTCTATTTGGTCCCACCACCAAGCAACCTAGTTGTTTCCTTCGACTGGAATCTACTAGGCAGACCCCGTTTACCAGCCAGTGTACCATCAGAATCATTGTACAAGCTTACAGAATGGTCATGGTTGGTACCATCATTAATGAAGGGGCTTCTGTGAGTATCCTTTTCTCAACTGCTTGGAAAGCGCTTGGTTCGCCATCGCTTTTGCCTGAAATGAGAAATCTAATAGGCTTCGACAAGGGAACTAGTCAACCTTTAGGGATCCTTCCAAATGTGCCCATTACTTTGAGAAGGAAAACTGTTCACATGAACTTTATGGTAGTTCAAGGACCTTTAGATTATAATCTACTCCTTGGACGCGACTATATTTATTGCATGGGAGCCATCGTCTCCTCACTCTTTAGAGTAATGTGTTTTCCGCACAAAGGCAGAATGGTCAAGCTCGTGGAACAAATGTCATTCCCCGAATCACACATTGCAAATAGTCAAATGCCATCCCTAAATGGTCTTTTCACGCAAGAAATGTCTCATCGATCTCCAGTCCATCCACCTGATGAACTCGAGTGATTCAGGAAGATGTGACTGAAACCTAGGGGGCATGCACCCTGGTCTGTTTCGGCAGGAAAACCTCGGGTATAGAGTGGATTTCCGTGAGGGATATATGACTAGTCTGACACCCGTCCTCACAGGAATGGGATTGGACTGGAATAAGATACCTTCGTTAAGGTTATTTTGAGTGTCATGCGGTCGCACCACTCCTCTTTGTCTATCTCGGTAGACATCGCCAAGGAAACTTTCTGTCTGCTACGCGGATGGAACTTTCTTGGTAACCTAGAAATTTTTTGCTATACTGGGGGCATGAAAACCTTTTGTAAGCAAGCGAGAAATGACCAGCTAACATTAGCTCTATGATTCCGCTGACTTCAACCGCCTAGGTCGGGTGAGTGGCCAAAACCATTCACCTTTGCAGGGGCAACCTGCACACCAGCAAAGTAAAGGAAATTTTTTTCCTACCTAACCTTGGTGGTGATATTAGTAGTTGAGTAGAGAGGCATAGTTGGTCATTCCTAGCATGCATACAAGAGGCTTCGGGGCAAAGCTTCAAAAGGTGCAAGCTCCATAAAAAATGGCATCTTGAATGAGACATTTCTTATCATACAACTGGCGAGCAATGTTGTCGCATAGTTTAAGCTCGTTAAAAAATAAACTCTCCACGAGCAGTTTTAGCGCATAGTTCAAGCTCGTTAAAAAATAAACATAAGTCATGAGAAAGTGTTTCCCCCTGTGTTTAAGCTCATTAAAAAATGAATCGGTAAATAACCATTGTGAATGCCTTATCGCCTGCTTTTGAGCCTTGGTCGTGTTCTCGCCATCACCTCCACTTTTTTTTTAACCGATCATTCAACCCCATATGATTTTTTACCCCTTCGAGGAACATCTGCGAAGAGTGATTCTGCTAGCCGTCCTTGTAACACTGCCATGATTGGAAAATTCCAAATCTTACCTGGAATCAGCTGCTACCCGAAACCATCACTCGTTCCTCGAAAACGAGTCTTCTTTAAGCTCTTTTCACCTGACTCGTAAAATATGAAAAGATTGCCGAGCGATTGGCCTCTCCGGCTTGTTAAAAGGCATCGGAAGTACTATCCCTCCTCTAGATTTTAATCTTTTTGGACCTGAGGGATTATTACACAAAAATATCGAGCGCTTGTCTTGTTCTACTCATTAAAACTATTGAAAATTCATCCCTTTCATATTATTTTACGCTTTTTCGAACTTAAGGGATTATACAACGAAAAATAATATTAGGAGTCTTCTTTCCATTTCTTTCAGACTCTCTAAAATTGAAAGAGACCGAGTTATCTTTGTCGTTAAACTCGTTAAAACCGAATAACGACAAACTCGTCCAAATGGACGAGAACGAGTTTCACTGTCACTAGACTCACTAAAATATAGCGACAGATTCGCCCGAAAGGCGGATTATAGAACAAGCATATGTTATCCTCCTCAAGCTTAACAAAAATAAAGAGGTACTGGTCAGCAATGACTGGGGAAAATTGGGAAGAAAACAAGAAGAAACTTTATTGGTAGCAAGTCGCTCTTGAACATGACACTTTCCTTCCGCATCCATGCCGGGTTGGGTTGTTCCGTTCACTGGTCTTCACCATTGGTCCGTCACGCCATCCATATTTGGGGTTAACGCTACCAATCCATCGTCAGTGTCACCGATATGTTCAAGAGGAGTCATTTAGACAATTCACCTGTGTCTCACCCACTACAATACATTCATGCTTCATTCCTTTATGACCGCCACCCCGAACCCTGTATCGTTAGTTTGTTTTCACCTCCAAAATCATTTGCTTCGTTCTGTGTCGTTGATGTGGGATTCATTAAGTCCCTACTACGACGGGTCACTTCTTGTCGACATTAGCTCATTATCCAAGAAGTTGACTTAGGAACAACCCTTTCAGTACTTTGAAGCTTGCATGCCTCAATGGCAAGTTTCTCACTTTCGGCGACTGCTTTACATCAAAGGCCTTCGACCGAGAGATTTTACATGGTGTTCGACGCCAAGTCCCTTTTCACACCATGTGAATTGTACTGTAGTACCTTGAGGGTCATTGTCATTATTGGTGATTCCTCTCGCGCCTGTTAACAACTTACATCATTGGCTGGTAATCAGGCGATGTCTTTCCATGTTCGACTCCAGAACATTTTTCACATGGATCGACTTGTACTCCAAGTGAAGATTGAACAAGTTTTGAAGACCCTGGATCTAGTTTCATCCATCCGGGCTACAATATGTTCAAGAATATAAAAACATCTAGTGTACATCATTGCCGAATAGATGATCATCCAAACCAAAGTATGATGTGTCCATATCATCGGTCTGTCACACAGACGATCATCTGTCCTATGTACATAAAAATGAGTTTATAAAGCTGAGCATGGGAATGCCTGCCTAAGCTAGATCATGAAAAAATGTTTTCAAAATAATGTATTGTATTGTATCTTATTATAGGTCGCCTCCCAGCTCGGAAAAACTTTAGATCCTCATAGTAAAGCATTTCACCCGACATCAAAAAAGATTAACGACC